>JAQFVV010006568.1:345011-666221 GCA_028023455.1 Epiperipatus broadwayi | reverse complement strand
TTGATATGATAGTTAAATAATTTATCATTCCTGAGCGTATCTGGGCCTGTACAAATGAGGAATGGATTAGCCTAAATAAGCTTTACTGTGACAATCCTAAAATATTCGATTAATTATTAAATGAGTGGTTCACAAACATCACTGTGCCACGTCTTATAGATAATATGAGAACTATACATAAAGAGAACTCGCAGTGCTGACCATAAAGATAGCGTTAAAAGTGGAGTTTATGTCCTTCTTTGGACTAAAAGCTTTATCATATAAGAGATCGCTTGTATTCATAACAAGACGATATTCAAAGAGATTAGTAGTAAGATTCCATAGTACGTTTGCCAACGTTATCCAATGAAGAGCCTTAATGAATTAATGTCTGTCCTGAAATTGGAGTTACCAAATCTCATTCTCAACATCCGGAGGAATAAATATGACAAAGCAAAATACAAAATCTTGAGAATGCTATCATAAGTAAGCAATGTGAATGTAGCTTAAGTCTTAAACATTTTAATGTACTAATTTAAGCTTAAATAAAATAATACCATGCGTAATGCTATGACAAAATATTAATCCACTCAGCAACTTACGTAAAACCTTAGCAAATTAGAATGTCAAATATGGAAGAGGGAAATATTATTTTCCTATTTAACAAGCCCCAAATATTCTCAAACGATAGTATATTGTAAGCACGTTAACACTTAATCGCATATAAGTAATAAATAGTTGTTAAAATAGATTAATAATCAAATTTATTTAAAGAACATAAAATACATTTAAATTGATAGCGTAAACAATAAAAAGTTTATCTTATCCCATAATATGAGTTTTTAAACAATCCGCCATTAAGCATATATTTCGAAATATTCAATCAAGCAAACTGTGTTCAATAAGAAATTTTTACGTTTAACTATTTAAATATTCCAAAATATCGGAATGGTGGCTGAAATAATATAAGTTCGCTAGATTGAAACATTATCATACTAAAATTAATTCAATAAAATACATGGTTTAAAATAAGTTTTGCCACATGAAAAGATAACTAAAGTGTGAAACTTAAAAGCTAGTGATAGATTTAAAGTATGATTATGTGCTAGTGTTTTATAGAAAGAGATTTTAAAACTTAAGAGAGAAAATCACAAATTTAACGATAATTAAGTTTACAGGCAGTTACCAAATAAATAAAGATTAAATTATGAGTACAATTAAAATTTAGGAAAGAAGTGAGGAATATAAAGAGTTCATTCTTCGGCAAAATGGATTACCTTTAAAAGTTATGGTTAAAAGTTATGGCGGCCATTTAGGATAATGTATACAAAGTTTAGATGTGAAGGCACTGTCAACAAAATAATGGTAGGCATCTTCCAATAGTTCTTTTACAGTTCTCAAGAAGTGATGGCATGGCAGGAAGGCAGGACAAAGGCGATCCAAGATCAGGATGGCAAATCTTTCAACTACTCACAAGTCATTATGTTTTCACTTTCTAATCGAACACAAGACAAGAGTGATTTGAACTCCTTTTGCGCGTTCCTAGAACTTCTGCTCCTCCTATACATGAAATTTGGCAACATTGGAAGATGTAAACAAATACGTTCCAGAAAGCATAATTTAAACATATTTTTAAAATTGCAAATAACTTTAAGAATATGATTTTTGTTAGACTTGAAATAGTTAAATGAGAATGGCATTTTTAAATTGTAATAATACTTTCTAGAACTTTCTGACATTGCTTTAGCTTTACATTAATTATATTCATTTTTATATCTGTAATACATATACGCACATACACAATTATCTAAGTGAAAGGAATTTACAAGCTTGGAAATAAAATATACTTAAGCTAAAATAATAATTCAACTGGTTACACATAACCATTTTTAATAAACAGGGTGGAAGTTATATGTGTATATGTGTGTGCTTAACATTCCTGGATGCCCAAATAAACATATAAACTGGTTCAAATACTACTTTAAAGGTATGTAATGTCATCAGACAGTGATCCTAAATATGTACTACAGATTTACTGTTTCAATATATATATATAATCACTGCTCAGTTTATATTAAGATAGCAAATCTTCAAACATTAAATGATAGACTTCAATTATCAAATTTTCAATGATATGGATGGCTGAAGAGTTGGAGAGTGGAGAAGATTGAAGTGTATCCATGAAAGTGTGAAGATTTGCTATCTTAAAATAAATTGAGAACTGATTATATATGAGTGTGAGAAATTATGATCTGGACCAATTGATGAGTGTTAGTTCAGCATGAAGTAAGGTATAAGGAGATCATTTATCTTTTTCATATATGTGTGGTCATGTGTACTGGTTATATAAGATGGAGTGGATAGATGTAGAGAGCTTGAAAGTCTGAATTCAAATATTTTCTACCTCTTCTCATTACATTAAGTTCAGAAACAGACCATATACTTGTATTTACATATTAAATAGTCAGTCTATATTCTGCTCATTCCACTTCTGTGTATTGAAATAGACATATTAAGGTCCTATATGTGATGGGTCAGATTGACTTAAAGTTAATATGAATATGACAATAATATTGGCATCAACAAGAGCTTTGGGTGTTCAATCATCAGATTTTCAATGATATGGATAGCTGAATAGTTGTGAAAATGGAGAAAATTAAAGCCTATAAATTAAAGTTTGAAGATTTGCTATCTTAATATAAAGTGAGTACTGATTACATATACATGTGGGAGATGATGATTGGATCTACTGAAGACACTGGTTCAGCACAAAATTTAAATATTGGAGATCATTTATCTTTTTTTACATGTATGTGGCCATGTGTCCTGGTTGTATAAGATGGAGTGGAAAGATGTAGGAAACTTGAAAGTCTGAGTTCAAATCCCTTCTAATGACATTAGCTTCAGTATAAATAATATAGGTGTATTTAAATATATATATATATAAATGAGATGTGGAAGTGTATGGATCTTCTAAAGAAATAAGTTCTTTAAAACTGGTTTGTTTAGTATTAACTTAATAATGATATACTAATGGTATATCAATAATAGAAATACCTATTATTCAACAACTTTTATTATCTAAAAAAAAAAAATTGTAGGTGATTTATAATTTTCTATAATAAATAAATTAGCTTGTATTCATATTTACAAATTAAAATCAAAAGAAAGAAACATTCAGTAAATATCTATAAATTAATAACCCTAATTTCTGTAAATGAGGTGCCTGCTTTTTCTATCTTAGCAAAGTTGCAATTTATAGTGAAATGTACATATAATCTTAAAAATTAAAAAAAAAGCCACAAATTTGAAACAGTCTCGGATTTCAGATTATGTATATAAAAATTAATAGCTCAAACATCTATCAATTAAGACAATCAAATTGCCAATAATACACAAATACCAATTTTGATATCACTTTAAAATAATTAATATATTATCTCATCCATTACAACTGATTCAAAGCTTTCAAAATTGATATTAACACTGGCTTCTGAATCAATTAATTATTTGATCCTAAGTAATAACCAAGACAATTCTATATAAATAATAATCTCAAAACTGCACACATTTTAAAGCATGAAATAATTATGATACACATTAAGTCAAATATGAATTCAGCTCATATTATAATATCTAAATGCATTCTCAAAATTAAAATTAGGAGAATAAAAAAATAGTTAAATCATAGTTACAAACATTTGGAAACATACACACATATTCTTAATATTAATTCAAAAACGTACAAATAAAAATACACAAATCAGAGCATTAAATTGTTATCTATTGAATTTTAAATAAAAGTCCTTCATTGAAAAGGATAAATGAAATTCACAACCGTTAATGAATTGTTGTTGATATAATTAATAAGCAAATACATGAATATATTCTAGGGATAAAAACCCAATTTCATTTTTAAATATTAAAATAAGCACATATCTCGAGAAATAAAATATACACATACATATATTAAAATTTTATTCCATTGATGGAACTCTGCCGGAAAATAAAAATTATAAATAATTTAACATTAAGAATACATGATGTGTAAGGTGTGCTATCAGCGAAATACTTTTTTTATAAACATACACACACGCTCATACACAAAAAGTGGGAGAAGTATTACTGCAAATCTTTAAAAAAAATACACGCACACATTGTTGCAATACTATAAATAAGTCGTCTGGTTTATATATATATACAAAGAAAAAATATAAAGCAAAACGCAGCATCAATGCTTATATATGCAGTCAGTCTGAAAACAAATCTAATTCATAATATCTTAGCAAATATTATTAAATAAGAAAATAATACTATCGCAACTAATTAAATAATGCTTTTAGAGAAGGGAAGCAAAAAAAAAAAAAAAAAAACGATCAATACTTTATGATTAGACAAAATCAAACGAATTTATTTTGTTTTCAAGTCGATGGATTTTTTAAGTAACATTTTAATATAACTGAATTAAATAAACTATAGAGATGCATAAGAAGTTACATTTTAAGAAATAATATTGTTCACTCATATTTATTTGCAATTTTCAAAAGCGGCATTGTGAATAGATGAAATTAAAATTAACGTTAATTAACACACACACACACATATATATATTATTATTATTATTAATGAAATTAGACTTAAACAACATAGTAAGTATAAGAGTAATTTAACATTGAGAGAGATGAATGCATTACGCAATTTAGTGAAAAGACAGGATATTATTATAAAATCAGCTGACAAAGGTGGATCAATAGTAATTATGAATAAAGATGATTATGTTAAAAAAGCTCTGGAGCTTTTAGATGATAAAATTTTTTATGAGCCTATTTCACTAACCACTATTAATTCATTATTCAAGGGTATACTTTTTAGTTTAAAAGATATGAGAGCTAGGGGTCTTATAAATAATAATGTATATAACTTTTTAGTACCAACCAAAATTCATCCTAGTAGTTTTTATATTTTGCCAAAGATTCATAAACCTGATTGTCCAGGCAGACCTATTGTAGCTAGTAATGGTAGTCCTACAGAAAATATTTCAGCATATGTTGATAATATTATTAAATTTATTCCACCATCATTTAATTCTTATGTTAAAGATACTACTCATTTTTTTTGTGTGTTAGAAAATATTAAATCTGAATTACCAGTTGATTGTTTTTTTGGTTACTTTGGATATTGTATCATTATACACAAATATACCTCATGATGATGGAGTTGAGGCTATTAAATGTGATTTACAAGATAGAGAGTATGATCATGGTCTTATTACTACTATGGTTGAATTAATATATTTGGTTTTAAGAAATATTTTTTTTACTTTTGATTCTAGATACTATTTACAGAAACAAGGTACTGCAATGGGTACAAAGATGGCACCAAGTTATGCGAATATTTTTATGTCAAAACTAGAGTCCTCTATACTTGATAATGCTAAGCTGAACCCTCACACTTGGCTTAGATATATAGATGACATTTTCATGATATGGCCACATAGTGAAGTTGAACTTCATATTTTTTTAAGTTATTTAAATAATTTTGATAAACATATTAATTTCACAATGAATTTTTCAAAATCAATTGCTCATTTTCTTGATGTTGAAGTTATTTACACTAATAGAGTTCTTACTACTACTGTATATAGGAAACCAACTGATAATAACCGCTATCTACATTTTTTAGTAACCATCCTAAACATTTAAAGGCTAATATTCCTTATAGTCAATTTTTAAGGATGAAGAGGATTTGTAATGATGAGAAATTTCTTCAACAAAATAATAGTATTTTATATAATAGATTGCTCAATATGAGGTATCCTAAGACATTGTTGGATAATGCAGTAAGGAGATCTTCTTTAATTGATAGAAAGAAACTTCTTTTATCTGAAAAGAGTAAAAAACAATTAGATGTTCCACCATTGGTTCTTACTTTTAATAGAGATTTACCTAATATTAACCGGATATTGGCGAAACATTTTAACATATTACAGTCCACAGATTATTTAAAATCTATTTTTTCTGATCCACCTAAGGTTGTATATCAAAAACATAGATCACTTAGAGATATACTTGTCAAAACAAATTTTATTAGTAGTTCTGTACAGGAAAAAGGATGTTCTCCATGTGAGGATAAAAGATGTTTTACACGTAAACATATTGTTGTGACAAAAGTGGTCTTTAGTACTAAGAATCGTAATTTTAAATGATATATTCCTAATTATGTTACATGTAAAAGTGTTAATTTGATATATTTGATAGAGTGTAGTAGATGTTTAAACCAGTATATAGGTGAGTCAGCATTTACATGTCAGAATGACAAATCATAGATTTGACATTTTGCATAAGAATAAAGATAGACCGGTTTCAAAACATTTTAACTTACTGAAACATTCAATTGATGATTTAAAAGTAGTGATTCTTCAGGAAGGTTTTTCTTCTACAAGGGAGAGGAAACAAAAGGAGAGTTTTTTTTATTTTTAAATTCAAGACCTTAGAACCACATGGATTGAATTTGAACACTGGAACTATTACATCTCTGGGTTACTTGGTCTTCTAAATGATTTCTATATGTGAGTTTTTTATGTGAAAATTTTCTTATATGAGGTTTTTTATGTAAAGATTGGTTATATGGATGTTTAATAGCTGTGTTTAATTGGTTTATAGATAAATAATTAGTTATTATAAATTATTGTACTTTGCACTAACTATAATTTTTGATTAAAATGTATAAGTATTTTAGTTTTTAATGAATATTAATGTGAGCACAGCTATTTTTTGTATGTGAGCACAGCTATTTTTTGTATGTGAGCATAGTCTAATTTTTCTATGTATGCACATATGTATATTTTATTTTTTTTATTTTTATATTTATTTTAATTTAAATAGAATTTAAGCTTGATTAGGAGGGAATGTAGTTTTTTTTTTTTTGTTTGAATTTTGTCATTAATTGGGTAGATATTCTGTGTTAGATTTTGTGACAAATTAGGGGGGGGTTTGTTAATTTTTTAATCTTTTAATCTTTTACCAAATGTGTAATTTTTGATTATCGCAATTTTACTGTGTATTTTTTTTTCTTTCTGATGAAAACCAGTCCTCTGGTTGAAATATAATATTATTTATTGTATTTATAAGTCTTTTTTTTTGTTTATATATATATATACAGTGTAAATACATGTAAGTGTGTGATATTATAACAGAACTTGATTATTAGTGAAATAGTTTTTTTTTTCTGCGCTGCAGAGTGTGAAGTATATGTATTACATGTTTTGTAATATTAAAACTGTTATATTTTTCTTTCAGATTTCTACATCTTAGCCAATTTAAAAATCCATCTAAAATTGATTAGTAAAAAAACTATCTATTCTTAGTTGGAGAACAAAAGAATTTTTTTTAAAAAAAGTAAGTCTCATTATCCAGCATTAGGCAAGCCTTGTAAGTAATGGCTTCTCTTTAATTGTTCTTTGGAGGAAAAATTGGAAAGCATTTGTTTATAATGGACTATTTAAGGACTGTTTATATTTATATATGACATCAAATTATATGTAATAATAATAAAAATATTTAATAAACACCAGAATGTAAATATTGAAAGTTGTTGATACTTTTCCATGTATTTTTTTTTCCATTGATGACTTATAGATGCCAGACTAATATAAATGCAGATATTGGATAACATAACTTTAGTTTACTAGTCCAGTTTATAAATGGATACTATTTAACTTTCAATATTTACATATATATATATATATATAACACCTTCAAAAGTTTGATTAGCTTATGTCTTCCATTCATTAATTATGAATTTTTCACTATCATTAATTCATTGTGTATGAATATAAATAATAATAACTTTCAATCCATATGCATTTTTGAAGGCCTCTAGCAGATTTCTAACTTTTTATTTTGATAAATTAACTTTTATTCTTTATTGATTTCCATATTTTTTTTTTTTTTTTTGGAAAAATAAATAGTAATAAAATTCAATGACTTCCACATGCATTTTTGACAGCTTCTAGCAACTTTTTCAATTAAAATTTCAACCTTTTATTTTCACAAATTAACTTTTATTTTTATTAGACTCCCACAAGTTTCAATTTATTGATTGATTAGAAAAATTAGTTTATAGATGAAAATCATTTTTATAAATAATATTTCAACTGTACAAATATATATCTACATATATATGATCACTAGATGGAGCTGATTGCTAAGCTCCATCTAGTGATCATAAAATACAAGCTTAAAGTCAAGTTACAAAATTTATAACTTGTTTTGATTATCATATGTATATAAGTAACAAACCAAAATATAGAATCAGAAGAATAATCTTTTTACTAGAGTTACTTGTCACTATTGTTAATAAAAATATTTAAAGGACAAAATAAATGCTATTTTAAACCTATTTATAAAATGCAAACAAATTATTATTAAGATTATATAAAGTAATGCAATTCTATTTAAAATTATTAATTTCATTTATGCTTATTTAAAAAATAATAAAAAAAACAACTGGTACAGATCTAGTCAGTTATCTACATTTTGCTTTTATTTTTTATTAACTCTTTAAACATTGCTTTCATATCATGAAATAATACTGGGATGATTAATTGATTATTTAAAATGTTCTTTAGCATAATAGAATAATAGAACTGAAGACTTAATTTATAAATTCATTGTGCACCCATCTTATCAAGCATGATCATTTCTCAATTTATCAAATCAATTCCCTGACAAGAAAATTTATGTTAAATAGAAAGTTATTATAGATATATATTACATTTAATAAATGCTTTAAGAACTAATATTTATTTCATTAATCAATTCTAATATTTATATACAGGAGTCAGTATTCTCAATGATAGGATAGTTTGATGGTAAGCAACAGTGTCTTGTTTAATTAAAAAATAGCCATTAATGAAGCTTAGTTCTTTAAGAATGAAACTTAGACTCATAAAATGAATAAAATCTTTTAATGTTCATCCTATTACAATGACACAAAACTCTTGCATTATTTATAATTAGGAATATACCCTTTCAACTTTCAGAAACATGCAATGCAAATAAAATGACTATCAATAGTTTCTTTCCATTTATTTATTTTCTAGGTTTCTCAAATACACCAAATTATAGTCTTCAGTACTCTATGTCTTTCTATGTTAACACAAGACATTTGAGAAATGTAATTGGTGTATATATTTCTATATATTAAAATTTAGACAATTTACATTATTTCATTGGTATTTTAGATATCTTTATTTACAGTTTACTTATTATAGTTGTATTATTATTTAGGTGTTTATTTTGTATTAACAGTTTGTTATACAATCAGGCATGTTTGTTAAAAATTATTTGAGAATTACTCAGCTTTATTTTACATTATTGGTGCTTTGGTCACTTCAGATTTAATTTGCTTTATTGCAGCTATCTTTAACATTTGTTTGCAAGTTTCATGTTCATTTGACAACAAAAACTAGAACTAAAATAATATTAATTTAGAGAAGTTGCTTTGTTCTCAGTTATAAGAATACCTGTAAAAGCTTTTGAGAGTGCCCATTCTTTTATTTAGATCTTGAAACATAAATCAAGCAACTTGTGATTGGCTAAAAAGGAAATACCTTAACAGTGACCATGTAAGTCATATTTGGTATTGATCTAATCAGCTATCCGCATTTTAATTTTAACTTTAATTGAATCATTAAGCATTTCAATGGCTCTTTGCAAAAATGGCAATTTATCCTAGTGGTAATATTATTATGACTAGTTTTATAAATTCACTGTGTAATTTAAAATCTCTTAGTATTAGATTTCATTGACAAGCTATTTTGTTTTTCGGTGAACTTTTATTTCTCTTTTCAATTTCATATTGGATTTAGAAAAGGAGAGAGGGGGTAGTGTGGAGAGAAATGGGGAAAACAAAAAAAAAATATGCCTTTTATTGATTTACAAAATTTTGATAAATTTCAAATAATCATTTTCTTATTTGTAATGAAAAAGAAATTGTTTTGAAATTTGGATTTTTCTTTCTTTGTCCTTTGAAATTTCTTCATTATTTTCAAATGAGATGGGGAAAAAGTAAAAAAACTACAGTTTGGACTTATGATTTATTCTGGTTTTAATACTACTATAACTAAATTTATAAATTCATTGTGTAATTTAAAATATATTAGCATTAGTTTTCATTGTCATATTTTTTTTTTGGCAAAACTGTATTTTTTTATAATTCCCTGTGGAATTTTAAAAAGCCAAGATTAAAAAGGTAAACATTTTCTCACCCTGTGTGTTTTACAATATTTTTTTTTAACTTGTTAAAAATTAGTTTCAAAATAAACTTAGTATTAATTCTAAATGTTTTTACTTAAAAAACATTTTCATTTAAATTATTATATTATTTTTATTTTATGACTTTTTTTGGTTAATATGTTGTTGCTTTAATGCCAGATAATTCATTTTGATTTGGAGTATTTGATTGAATTTGTAGTGAGTGTAACTGCTTCAAAATACACAAACCAATTCACATTTTCCCTTTCTCCCCTCACTTTATAAAATCAATAAAAGAAAGAAGAAATTTACAAACAATTAATATTTCTGAAACAAATTTGTCAATTACAAATCAAAACAAATTGTTTGAATTAGATAATATAATGGACACAATTCACCTCTTATCCCCCTTTCTATCCCTCTTCACATTTTAAAAACCCAATAAGAAATATACAATTTTTTAAAGACAAAATAATAAAAATTCCAAAACAAATTATCAATTAGAAATCAAAAGAAGTTTGAAATTATAAATGAATCAATTTTAAGCCAATATTAAATATATTATGGATGACCAGAAATCCAAAGAAATATTGGGGAACATAGGATTGAGAAATTGAGAAAACAAATACTACTACTAAAAATTCAACAAGAAAATAAAAAATATCTGCTTATGAAAACTAATACTAACAGGTTTTACATTACACAATTAATTTATAAATTAAGTCTTCAGTACAATTATTACATTCTGCTAAAGAACATTTTAAATAATCAATTAATCATCCCAGTATTATTTCATAGTGTGAAAGTAATGTTTTAAGAGTTAATAAAAAATAAAAATGAAATGTAGATAGCTGACTAGATCAATACCAGTTGTTTTTTTTTTATTGTTTTTTTTAAATAATCATAAATGAAATTAATAATTTTAAATAGAATTGCATTATTTTATATAATCTTAATAATAATTTGTTTGCATTTTATAAATAGATTTAAAGTAGCATTCATTTTGTTCTTTAAATATTTTTATTAGCAATAATGGCAAATAACTCAATAATAAAAAAAATTATTTGTCTGATTCCATATTTAGGGTTGTTAATTAATTATATATATATATATATATTTGTATAGTTGAAATATTATTTTAAAAAATGATTTTGATCTATAAACTAATTTTACTAAAGAATAACATGGGTGTGACAAGAATCTCAGCCTCAGGGTGGCCTTTGAGCATTCCATCATCAGATTTTCAATTGGATGGATGGTTGAAGAGTTGGAGTGTGGAGTAGATTAAAGCCTGTCCATTAAAGTATAAGGTTTGGCTATCTTCATATATATCTGAGCACTTATAGCATATACGTGTAGAGATCGTTCTGGACCAACTGATGATTGCTGGTTTAGCATGAAATACATATATTGGTGATTATTTATCTTTTCAACATATATGTGTTCAAGTGTATCAGTGTTATGAGATAGTGTGGAGAGTGTGAAAGTCTGTGCTCATATACCCTATATATTAAAATAGAAAGTTGAAAATTTAATTGAAAAAGTTGCTAGAAGCTATCAAAAATGCATGTAGAAATTATTGAATGCTATTATTATTTACCCCCCCCTCCACAAATGAAAATTGTGGAAATCAATAAAGAATAAAGTTAATTTATGAAAATAAAAAGTTAGAAATCTGATAAAAGCCATCAAAAAATGCATATGAATTGAAAGTTATTATTTATATTCTTACACAATGAAATAATGATAGTGGAAAATTCATAATTAATGAATGAAAGAAATAAGCAAATTAAAACTTTGAAAAAGCTGTTATACATATTATATATATATATATATATGTGTGTGTGTGTGTGTGTGTAAATATTGAAAGTTAAATAATATTTTATATGTATTTTTAATTACCCTTCAACCAACAACTATTGTATTTTTAATTACCCTTCAACCAACAACCATTTATAAACTGAATTAGTAAACTAAAATCATGTTATCCAATATCTGTGTTTATATTAGTCTGGCACCTATAAGCCAGCAAGGGAAAAAAATACATGGAAAATTATCAACAACTTTCAATATTTACATTCTGGTGTTTATTAAACTATTTTTAAATATTATTACATATAATTTGATGTTATATATAAATGAAATGAATATTAGTTCTTAAAATATTTGTTAAATGATATCAATTTTCTTGTCAAGGGATTGATTTGGTAAATTGAGAAATGATCATACTTGATAACATGGATACAAGAGAGCACATTAATACCCTGATATATAATTATCTATGGTGATATACCACAAAATTCAATTATGGTGTCAATAGAAAATCCTTTTACATATAACTTGTTTCTGTTATTGGATGAATTGCTGACACATACTAGCATCACATTTCTTTAAGGTATTTTCACAAGTACATTTCTCAACAATATGTCTATCGTTTTTGGCATATTTTTTAAAGTATATACAACAGATGAAGAAATTTCATTACATATTATTGATTACTGACTTTTTTTCAATGATTTAAGATCAAATTTAATACTCTTCAATAACCACTAAGCAAGATTTTGAAATTAAACTAAAAGCTATGATATCACAAAGATTTATATGACTATTGATAAGTAAAGCAATTTTCCAACATAATTTTTTAACATTGCCATGAATTTGAATGTAATTAGTATAAGCAGTATAATTGCTAAAAAAATTAAGGTTTGCAATGTAGAAGCAGCATTTGTTTAATTCATAAAAAGTACACTATGATCTAATTTATAATTCTATAATTAAAACACTTCTTTTCTTTTCAAAAACTTTATTTGATGTATATATATATACTTGTTCCAACGTCTCGAGTATTTTTACTCTATAGTCATTTTCAAGGATCTAGAAAAAAACATATTACATTATAACAAACTTCACATAATAAAACCAAAAAGACCAAAAAAATCTAAACAATATAAAAAACACACAAAAAAATATATAAACCCCATAAAAATTAAAAATAAATAAAATACATTAAAATCAATTAAATTAAAACACAAAATATACACCACATTTACTTAATTGATTTTAATGTATTTTATTTATTTTTAATTTTTATGAGGTTTATATATTTTTTTGTGTGTTTTTTATATTGTTTGGATTTTTTTTGGTCTTTTTGGTTTTATTATGTGAAGTTTGTTATAATGTAATATGTTTTTTCTAGATCCTTGAAAATGACTATAGAGTAAAAATAGTGGAATCGTTGGAACAAGTGGATATATATATATATCAAATAAAGTTTTTGAAAAGAAAAGAAGTGTTTTAATTATAGAATTATATGGCTATATGTAATGTATATTTTGAAAAGAAAAAAAGGATTGAGTCGTGATTAGAAACAAACGTAAATGGATTTATGATCTAATTTAATATAGATTCACTATCTGACAATTGTATTTCCTTTGTAGTAATAATTGTGCACTTTATATTTATCATTAGTCTACTAAACATAATATGTGAAGTTCTTGTTTGACACTTCAAAGCTTAATGTTTTTGTTATGTAAAAATTTATTATACGTATAAAATAAATTCATTTTAAAACTATATTTTTATGAAATGTATTACTTTTATATTTATACAAATCTGAAAAGAATTCTTTAATATATAGATAAAAATATAATAACTATAAATAGCCTAATGCAAGGCCAATAATTATTCAGCATTCCTACTCAAAAATAACAACAATAAAATTACTTGCTAGTTTATTCAACAGTCAATGGCAAAGTTTATTAAGAATTTCCTTTTTTGCTTTATCATTTGTCTAAGAATATACTCTTATTCTCCTCTTTTACTTTATTTGCATATATTCATATAAATATATATATTTCTTATAATAATTTCTTTCATATACTCTTCAATGCAAACAATTTTCTTAAAAATTTCTTTATTTTCCTGACAGTTGTGACTGTCCAGCAGTCTTCATCATATCTACAATATTTGAATAATATAAATACATAACAATCATTTCACATATATATAAAATATACAGATATGTATATCAAAAATATACACATATGTCCCCTACATATATATATATTATAACGGTCGGGGATGATGATTAAGTATCCAGTCTTACCGCATCTGCTGACAGAGCGCCACGAGGCTACTTTGAACCTAGAAAATTTATAAAGTCGACAGATACACGCTGTTAAAACCGGGACCGCCAGCCCTTGCCACTAGCTCATGGAGTAGCAGAGTTTTAAATATTTATTAACTATATTTCTTTTAATAAACAATAATAATAAAAAAACAATCACTGAGTATTAATACTACAAAAAAATTTTTATTTACGTATATATATATGTGATGACACTAACTTTAAAATTATTATATAAGAAAAATTATATTTTATGTTTCATTAGTTATTATTTTTTTTATTTGTTTCTATCTTTTATTTTTAATCTTAGAAATATTGAGTATAGATGAGCTACCCAAACCACGCACCTAAAAGACTTTCAAACATTTGATTCTGGGCTAAAAATCCGCAGCCACACCAATATTCGCTTCCAGATATGTATCAGCAACCAATGCAATATGAACATGTTAGCATAGAATCACGTCGACAGGAATGTGCATCTGAACAGTGTGATATTATTGGAGAAGGCATGGCCTTCGTCCCACAGGAATGTGCATCTGTCAGGCGAAGGAAACATGCATATAAAATAATAAAAAGAAATGCTACATATGGATGGGAGAGTGGTCTTATCTTGCCGGCTTATCGTCCAAAATCCATAGAGCTGGAATGGGTCAATGGCGCAGGAAATATGTCTGCGTCCATTTCAATGGTATGACTACCTCTTTGGGGTCATGCATTCATTTGGACTCGTCGCCCTAGGTGCTAACACACTTCACATTACATTGATATAAACGTCCATATATCTCTCCACCAGCATTGACACAACTATGAAACAAATAGTCCGAAATCAAAACCCTCTTTAAATGTAACATATTTAAACTAGTCTAGCAGCTCTCTACACTCAACTAACATTTAAATCATTTTGTTAATTTAATTCAAAACAAAAATCTTTAGTTTAATTAAGGTTTTAAAATCATTTTTAAGATAACATTTATATTTTAACTTATTTTTTTACTGCAAATTTATATAACCTGCTTTTCTTCTTAAATTTAATAATGCACAAATAACAATGTGTTTCTATTTTTTAAATTTAAGTTTGCAATCGCAAACCCTGACCCTATTACAAACAGATATTAATTTAGCATGAATAAAAATATAAAAAAATACATACATTTTTTTTAAAGAGATTACGTTTAAGACTTTAAATAAGAGTTTATAGAAATAAAGTTCAGGTTTGCTTGAGAGAGAAAGTCTATTATTCATTTTAAAGATAGATAAAGTTCGAAGATTTTAAATTCAACAGTTTATATTTCATTTTATCTTTTATAAATTATACTTTCCTTTATCCGTGCTCATTCCCTTGTGACGAAAATTTATGAAGACTTGTGACGATTTATGAAGATGCATTTTACGATGTTTTCTGAAGACGGTACCAGTGGTTTGATCCTGGGATCCGTGGAGATGAAAACTGCCTTCGGCCGGCCTCACCGAAGGAAGCACGATGAAGCTAATTACATTTTTTTTTTGGTGACGGCGATAACTTTTAAAATTATTTTTACAGATGAATTCAAAACTTTAATTTTCTGATTCTCTCTCTAACTAATTAATTATATTTTGGATTTTCCTTTTTATAGTCGTCGGGCACCTTATATCTGGAATGCACGGATTCATCAAACATATTTCATTATATTTTATTGGTTAATTCAGTTTGTGGCCAAGTAGATTTTGGGTTTATGGCTAAGTAAATTTTTCCACTGAGGTCTGTGTCTCTATCTCTGGGTGGGAACTCTTATCTATTTCGTAATCATTTCTTTAATTGTGATTTTGCCTTAAAGATCTGTTTGTAATTTTTTTTATAATTAAAAAAAAATCTTCGCTATTATTAAAAAGGTTTTTATTATATATTTTATTTAAAGATTAGAATCTTTGCTTCGATTCTATAATTTATTTATTTTTTAAAGCTTATTTTAATATTTAAATCAATCTAACATATTAATAAATTAATAATTCGTTATTTGTGCATTTTGACAGTTTGTTTTTAATTCTGTATTAGATAAAAAAAGTTACTATTAAATTTGAATGTAACGCATATATATATCCCGTTACAATATATATATATATATAGGTATGGATTTTATATATGTCAATGGGTAGTGGAGATATATATACATTTTATATATATGTGAAGTGATGGTTATGTATTTATATTATTCAAATATTGTAGTTCTGATGGAGACAGCTAGACAGTTGAAACTGTAAGGAAAATAAAGAAGTTTTTAAGAAAATTGTTTGCATTGAAGTGTATATGAAAGAAGTTATCTAAGAATATAGAGACAATCATTTATAGACATATACTTAAATGTCAACCTGAAAAAAAAATACAAATTCCAGCTAAACCCAAATCTAAAGATTTATTTGAATTTAGATATAACTACTCGACTAAAAAAGCTTCATAACTGATGTTTATATATGGTAAAAAAAAGAAAGGTACTTAGAAAAAAAGGCAAATACTTTGTAAGGAAATTTAACTTATATGCTTAAATATTTATTTCCTTATATAATGTTTTGCACTATGTCAATAAAGGGTTTACAGAAAGCTAGATATCTGAATTATAAAGAAAAGAAGTAATGTTACCACATATGTATAGATATCGTTTGATTCAGTTCTTTTGTGCTTATTTTCTAAAAAAAAAAAAAAATGCTGCAATGCTTAAACAGTATGCATTATGTTAATCACATAATGTAGAATGTCAATTTAATCCTTAACAATGGTCCAAACATAAATTTGTCAATAATGTTGTTTTAATATTATTTTAAATCTTTTAAAGCTGTGTTTACATATACAATGCCAAATCTTTGAAATGTTTAACTTCTATAGATTCAAATCATAGATTTGTATTGCTACCAAAGAAATGCTTTCAGAACAATTAATATAAAAAGAAAAAGTAGAAAGAAAAATTATAATGAAAATATACACTTGTGAGCATTATTTATATTTTTGTAACATCTTAGTTTTATCTAACAACGTCTTTGACACTGAAAATAATCATGCTAATTGGTGACGAGAACAAAAATGTAGATACTATAAATTCTTTATTTGTGAGAATATTAGAATATATATATATAATAATTCTTTATAACTAAATTAAATGGAATTTGAACTTGACTCTACCTTATTGGTTGTATGTTTACGCAAGGAATGTATAATATGCCAACTCAAAACAAAAAAAAAATATTATTTTGTGATTAGAAAATTGATGCGTAATACTAAATCATAACTATTAACTGTTATTTTTATTTTCTTTTAGAAATAAGTAATTCAATCATTATATATGTATATTTTTCATGAATCATAGCATCGGCCGGGAAGCGACACCCGGACCACTGCTTGTAAGGTGGCTGTGCTGATCTCTCGACCACCAACGCTTGACAATCCTTTCGTATTTATCTCTATTTTTCATTTCTTTTGTAAATAGTTAATTTGGAATATAACTTAATTTGTCATTGAAATGTTCAGTAATTCTAAATAGTTTTTTTTTTTTGCCTTTATGATTTAAAATTTTACAACAAACAATTCATTATATTATTTATCGATTAGGAAAATCCTAAAATGATTTGAAACATTATTTGAACATTTGTTTCATTCTTAAAATAAATACCAGATTAATTATTGATATGTAATTATTTATAATGCTTTTGTGAGATTATTTAATTCTAAAATTCAAACAATACTACAAATAATTATAAACAATGTATGACGCATGTTTCTCTAAAGGAAAACATGGTTTAACAATTATAATATTAATCAGACAAAATAAACCTTCATGCTTAAAGATGAAATATATAATAGTAAGTTGACTATAAATCAAGCTATTACTGTTATGACTAAAATAAATTACAAAAAATTTGTTTTGGATTCAGTGAAGCTGATGAAACTAGAATGCATCTTATGAAGAACAGGATAATCCACTATACAATTTGATAGTACTTAATCTTATCTGAAATATATTTAATGCATTGATAAAATTTATATATATATTGCAAGGAAATCAAGTCATATATTATATCACTTAATTTAATAAGTTTGTACTACAAATGTTATATAAATAATTGTTAATAGCTCTTAACAATCTTTTCCGAATATCCCTATTCCCAGACCAGTTTCTATATGTGGCTGTCATCAGTGAAGCACTGCAATATTCAGAGATTAGATCTGAATATTCTTGCACCTCACTGATGACAGCCACAGCTAGAAAATGGTCTGAGGATAGGGGTATTCAGAAAAGCGTGTTAAGAGCTATTAATGCTCATTATATAAGGTATATATTGCACCATTCACGATTCATTTTAGGCTTCCTATTACACATTATAGAGTATAAGTTGAACTATGAAAAAGAAGCTTCCAACCATGTAGGAATTTGGACATTTCAAGAACATATTTCCTGATTAACTCAACCTAATATTTATTATGATTATCATTTCCAGCTGAATCAGTTTTACACTTATTTAAATGGGCACCAGAGTTGTAAACTCATTGATACATCACATTGCATTGTCAATTCATAACTAATAATTAAAAGTAAGATAGGGATTAAGTTTCTTATCAATTAACATTATATTAATTTTCTCCAGGCTTAATTATTTAACAAGTATATTGGCAAAAGTAATTTATACAATTCTTTAAAATTAATAATATAAATAACTAAAATTAATAATGCACAATGAAAAGCTGATATTAAAAGTAAATATCCCATTAGAAATTTAAATATTTAAACAATAAATTGTAAATTACTAATAAATTGAAAAGCACATGCACATGTCAATTCAGATAATAATGCTAATCCAATAATTATAAGTTTTTATTACAATTTTCTTCTAAGAATCCATGAAAAAATATGAATGTCTCTTCATTGGTATTCAAAGTATGTAACTAACATTTATAGTTACATATTTAATTTGATATAATTTAAGGTATGAATAATCTTACCAGTAAGTTTGCGAATTTATGTAGATTGTAATATACATGTATTTCTTGAGATGAATGAGCTCATGGCTGTTGATTTTAATCACTGTCAACATCCTTTATTTTCTTGGTCTGCCCTTTAAGGCTAAACATGAATGCTTTTTGGGTTGACCTCTTGATGGTGAAAGGTGTCACAAACACTCCGATCCATTCCCACATGACAGATTAGTTCAGCAGATGAGTAGATTATCCTGGATAGAGATAATTTCTCCATCCAGGAGAACCACCAAAGAACAAGACTCCGCTAGAAGCTATTTTCTTCCTTTTATACTCACAACCAATTTTTAGATCTCTGCACATATATCCTTATCTTTTGTTTTATCATAAGGCAAGTTTTGTAATCTTGTACAATTATTATTAGTTTTTAGTTACAAAGTCTCTTTTATATATAATATCTTTACCATCTTTAATTAGTGTAATGTCTTTCTTTTATTTATCTGGATAAACAATCTGTATGCACTTACATTCTTTCCAATTTTAACTTAAATTACATAGATACTACAAAACAAAATAACTTTTACTGTATGTTCATCATCATCATCATCAACCATTATCACTCCACTGCAGGATGGAGGTCTCTCCAAGTTTAATCCATCTTCTCCAATCTTTAGCTTCTCTTCTCCACAACACCCCTGCACATTTTCTTATTTCATCCATCCATCTCACATGTGGTCTCTTTCTGGGTCTTTTACCATCCCTTGGAATCCAGTTTAAAATTTCAATTGTCCATCTATTATCATCTCTTCTAGCAATATGTCCAGCCCAACTCCATTTCAATCTTTTAATTTTTTCAATAAGGTCAGTAACACCTGTTTGTTGTCTTACCCATACATTGCGTTTTCGATCTCTTCTTGTTACTCCCAACATACATCTCTCCATACTCCTTTGAGTGGTCTGAAGTCTCTGTATTGCTCTTCTATTAAGTGTCCAAGTCTCAGATCCATAAGTAAGAACTGGTAAAACACATTTGTTAAAAACCATCCTTTTCAAACACATAAGCATATTTCCTTTTAGTATCAAGTTATTTCTACCAAAAGCACTCCAACCAAGTATGTTACCTGAAAATAAATCATACTAATTAAAAAAAAAAACTAAATTGCATCTTTTAAATATTCTTTAAATTTTACTTTTTTTGCCTTTTTTAAATATTACTAAATGTCAATATATTTGTATCATTTATAAATAAATGATACAATATATATTTAAATAAATCTAGACAAATAGTTGACCTATAAAACTTCAAAAATAAGTAACAATAACATACCAATGCAAAATAAAAACATAAATGCTTCACCACATATTGTTTTGTCTCAAACTTAATCACAAACCAAGGCCAAATAAAAACAAATAAACATGACACAATAAACATATTTAACTTCAAACTTATTAATTTGTTTCTACTTTTAATATTGGTCATTATCTCTGGGTGAAAGTTTGAAATTACTATTTTAATCATCATAATCAAGATGATTGAATCTTTATTTTGAAATAAAATATGTCATGATATGTTGTTTGTTTGTTTTTTTATATTTTGCATTTGTATGTGTCTGATATTTTGGGGTTTTTTTATAAACCAATTATTTGGCTAGCATATGTAATATTACTTGATATCATTTGATACTTAAATACAAACATATGCATTTTATAAATCTGTACATGCAACTGTCAAAATAATTTCAATTACATTTTTAAATAATTGAACAAAGGTAAAAATATGCAATTATCCCGTTTGTATGACTGTGCTTAAATTAATAATTATTAAAATAAATATTTTATCTCATCATAACTGATATTCGCATGACTTTTTTGAATTGCTCTATCCATTCACATATACTTCTTCATGACAAAATATTTAATCTATATTGTGCATAAAATCTTCAAAAAATATTGGCACCATAAGTGCTTTCAGACCACAAAAAATAATCATTATACACAACCCTTCTTACATGAAAATCATATAACGAATCATTGTTTTTCATAAACTAATCATATTCGAACTAATATAACACATTCAAAAGTGTATAGCAATGACCAAAGAGATAGCAACATTGTAGAGATATTGCTGGTAAGTCAGTGCAACCAACAGAAGTTTTATCATAAACAGAATGCAGATACTGTCATAGATTTGATTTAAAATATAACAAATTTCACAGTTAGATATCATCTTCAGTTGCAAATTATGACTAATTATCAGACTAGCAATGAACTTTTATTTATTTATAGAGTATAATAATGGCTCTTCTATGTGTTTAAAGGTGATTTGTCATTGTATATGGATATAATCTGTTTATTTCTATATTAAATTAAAAGTTCATAAAAATACTTAATTCACACACACACACACACACATATATATATATATATATATAATAATCAGTAAAGCAAGTCATACATAAAGTGACATTACTTTTAAAAGGCTTGTATTTACAAATATGTAATATAGGGAGTGTACCAATAACTCAAACAAGCTCTTCTTAATAAGTGTGGTAAGAGAAAACATTTAAAATCTCTATCTAGAATATTCCTATCCCCAGACCAATTATTAAATAAGAGCTTGTATGAGCTATTGGTATGCTCCCTATATTACATATTTGTAAATATAAGCTTTTTAAAAGCAATGACACATTATATATCACTGGCTTTATTGATTATTATAATTTTACCTTTATGGCTTTGGCAATGCTAAGAATATTAATATATGGTAGATCTGAATTTTTGTTCAGACCCATATAGCTATTTGAGATATATAGCTGGATTTAAAGACATTTTTATGTCTGAAAATTTCAGAATTTCTTCTCAATAGTTACATATTAAATAAGTGTTGGATTTTGAGTTGATATTTGGGATCTAGTGCTTGAATGTTCTAGTTCCTTACTGAGGTGAGCCGTAAGCTTGAAACCAATTGGTCTGGGATAAGAAAATTTCAGATAGAGATTTTAAATACTTTCTCTTATTGCACTAATTAAATAAGAGCTTGTTTGAGCTATCCGTACACTCCCTATATTACCATATACATAATACTCAGTATTATTTACCGAATGCAGAGATCATATACAATTAAAAAGAAAGAATTTCCACTTTTAATATATGTGCTGTATTGAGCATACTCTCAAACTCAAATACAAGATAGATACTTTTTTAAAAATAAAAGCAGTTGTCTTATCTTTAAAGCTAAATTCTAATTACAGAGGCCAATCTAAAGCACTTTAGTTTGAGAGTATGATGATATTTTTTATTCACTTTTATATCCATTATTTTCTTTCATATATTAACATTCACAATTTTTTTTGTTTACAATGTGTTTTTATTATGAATTATTAGAAACTATGTAATATTCAATATTATTTAGTAAACACAAAGATCATATGTAATAAAAGAAAAAGGATTTTCATCTTTAATATATTGTGTTTGAGAGTATTCTCAGTATTCAACATGACATTGTTGAGCTATTATAAAATCAATACAAAGCATATATTAAAGATGGAAATCCTTTCTCTTTAATTACATATGATCTCTGCACTTAAAAAAAATTGAATATTATATAGTTTCTAATAATTCCTAATATTAACCCATTGTAAATCAAAAAAAATTGTGAATGTTAATAAAGAAAATAATGAATGTAAAAGTGAATAAAAAATATGTTCACACTCTCAAACTAAGATGATTTAGATTGACCTATATAATTAGAATTTAGCTTTAAAGATAAAAAGACCATTCTTATCTTTAAAAAAGTAACTATCTTGTGTTTGAGTTTAAGAGTATCTTCAGTATTTAATATAACATTGTTGAAAGCTATTATAAAATCAGTACAGAACATATAAAGGTGGGAATCTTTTCTCTTTAATTATATATATATATTCTCTTTAATTATATATATATATATATATATATATTGTAATAACAATAAAAATAATAACCATAACAATAATTAGCTATTAGATATTTATTATTTTTATTGTTATTACAACACTTTTTTTTAATTAAAGGACATTTTATTTGTGTATATATATATATAAAGAGAAAGATAGTAAAACTGCATGTTGCAAAATAAAAGCTTCTGCAATAAGTTAACATAAAAAAAAATACAGAAAGTACTATTCACTAGGATGACAAATTTTCTTGCTATGAAGTTTGAATAGTTTTCCATCATTATTTTGTTTTCTTAAAAACACCTATTTTTGAATTAATGTATGATGATTAGCTTGTTTCTAGAGTTGCTGCTTAAAAAAATAATAATAAGCTTGACTAAAACTTAAAATAAATTGTCAAAATTTAACTAACTTTAATTTCAAATCAAGTGTAGATATGGCAAGTAGCTGTACCTCAAGATCTGTACACCAATCATTAACTTAATAAAAGAAAAAAAAAACTCCATTGCTTTTCTATAAATGGTGATAACTATAATGGTCAAATATCCAATATAACTTACTTGTCCACAGTGTTGTAATATATATATATATATATGTGTGTGTGTGTGTGTGTGTAAAATCTAAATAAAATTAAAAAGAGCAACTAATGATAATAATATCAAACTGGCTTCCATGCCTATTGAGACTTCAAGATATTTTTGATGTCTCAATAGAGATATAAGCCTGTTGGATGAATATTAAAATATAATAATCATTAGTTGTTTGTTTCAATCTTATTTAGATTGATTAATTAATTTGATAAATGGTGATAAAAGCATTTTTTTCTGTAATCTAAGTAACTTTTTGATTTCATTATATTATCTCAAATTCAATGTTTTAATTAATAATCCATTTCAATTGATATTTATTCACAAACTTTCCTAGATTAATGATTGTCATTATTTCTTACACATGATATAAGTCCAATCCTATTTAGGAGTTTATAATCATTACATAATTAATATCACATTGGACTCTAATTCATTTATTCTTTTCTGTTCTTCCTCCCCTCCCACATATTCTAGTCCACAAAGTGCTACTCTTATAGGAGATTGATCACCATGCTTTGTCAAACACTTAATCATTAACTTTAATCTTCATTTTCAGTTATTTAATCCCCATCATTTCAGCAATGTTTATAGTGATATCATTTAAACTTTCATTTTCTGTATATATATATATATATATATATATATATATATGTGTGTGTGTGTGTGTGTGTGTGTGTTATGTATAAAACTCACAAATAAGCTCTTAACAAGCTTTGCAAAATATCTCCAACCCCAACTGTTTTCTGCTACTGGCTTCCTCAGTGAGGTGATAGAATATTCAAGCATTAGATTAAAAATACCAGGACAAGCCCAGCACTTTATCTAATGGATAACTATTAAGTAGAAAATCTAGAATTTTCAGACATCCATATGTCTTCCAATCCAGCCATCTAACATAAATAGCCATATGGGACTGAATTAAGTTCAGATACACCATACATTAATAGGTTTAGCAATATAAAATCACCAAAGCCTTAACATCAAAACATAAAATTACAAAAAAAATCAAAGTCAGATGGCACATGACCTATTTTAACAAGCTTGTATTACAAATGTTATATATAGAGCTTGCAAATAAGCTATTAACAAGCTTTGCAGAATATCCCCAACCCCAGCCCAGTTTCTGCTATTGGCATCCTCTGTGAGATGTTAGGATATTCAAGTGTTAGATTAAAAATACCAGGACAAGCTCAGCACTTTATCTAATGAATAACTATTAAGTAGAAAATCTGAAATTTTCATACATCCATATGTCTTTCAATCCATTTATCTAAAAAAATAAATCAGACATGGTAATGTTAAAAAATATATATTCAGGATCTTTATGATACTACTTCCAGAAGTAAAAGGTAGACTACATTATAATCATTTTTGTTCACAGCTAGTGCACTAGAATTTATCTGCACAACCCAAATTACATGGAATCTCATACTCCACTATATGCAACCACAGCCCTAACAATATCAATATAACTCGCGAACTAAAAAATTCCAAGCTTGCTCTGGAATATTTTCAGCAACCAAAAAATATTTCCAAATTATATCTGAATATATATGGAAGATAGGAATACAAAAAGACTAGTTGCAGCTATATTCAGTTAGGTCTTATGATAATAATAAAAAACATTAATATAAAAAAGTTATTTGGATTTTTTTTTAAAACTTATTATACTTACATCATTAAATTTCTTACATTAACACTGCCTACATTTATTTTGTGAATACTTTATTTATAATCTTGGCTTCATTTTTAAATCCAATATTTATTAACATAAATTAAAAACATGTATGATGCATTAATTAAAAAAACCTTATTAGTAACAAAGTTTAATCCTATAATTATAACTCGAAAGCCTCTCCAATAAATTTATTCCCGCTATTATTACCCCCCCCCCTCCATTCTACTAGCTCCTAACTGATATCATCTGATTCATAATCATTTACTTCTATTACGTCTTATTTAAAATATGATATTTATATTATCAGAAAATAAATAAAATATTAATAATCTTACAGATGATCATTAATTTCTAAAAAAAAAACAAAAAAAAACAATTTGTTATTCGGGAGATTTTGTTATCATTCATTATTCTTAAAAATCCATTAAAATTCAATTATTCTTGTGTTAAACCTTATGTCATCAAAACATAACATTTTTTTTAAAGCATTCTCCAACAAACAAATGATTAAAAGATTTATAAATCTGAAAAACTGAAGTGAGGAGGGATGTAATGTATGTATAATAATAAATACAAAAAAAAAAGAAGAGTTGAAGAGGGGATGAGATTTAAAACAAAAAAATATAATAAAATTTACTATTAAAAAATTAAACAATCATTTCTTTTTTTTTCAATTCATTAACATATATATATACTGTCCCAAATATACAACTCTGATGAGTTCAAATCAAAATGAAATGAACCAGGAATTTATGGCTATACACTACTGAATTTTAAGCTAAATAAAATAAATAGTTAATATTACAACAACAATAATAATTTTAGTTTCCAACCTAAATATATATATATAATGTTGTGGCAAATTTTGAAAATAAAGAAGTTAGACAGGCAGTCATTTAATCAGTCCATAATCAGGTGTGTAAATCTGTGTAGTTGTAACCAACTCCAAAACAAGCATAGAATAGATGTTGATAAGTGGATAATCAGGCAAATTAAGGACTATATTAAAGCAGCATTTTACTTTATGACTATAGATTCTACTGCAATCACTGGTATTTAACATACACTAGATTAAGTTTATGGATACGGGCCTTACGTCGGGAAAGAACACTGAACTGTATGCATACATCCAGTACCTACCATTATTTCTTTTATCCTGCCCAAGTTAATGACTTGGATTAGTACTTCCAATAATATATTTATAATCTTAGTTTTATTTTTAGATCCAAACACTAATTTTATAAGCTAGCTTAAAAACAAATATGATAAAACATTTCCTTTTTAAACACAAACTTTACTTTTTTATTCATATGTCAAAGCATCGGCCGAGAAGCAAACCCTGGGACAACTGCTTGTAAGGCGGCTGTGCTAACAACTCGGCCAACAACGCTTGACATATTTTTAATTATAATACTGAATATCTTCAAGATATTTTTTTTTTTTGCTATTCCTATTTCTTTCATTCCATTTACTCTTTTTAACCCAAAGTAGTACTGGTTTATATACCACTATATAGCAAGTAGATTAATTATACATTAAATAATAATTGCAAAAACAATTCATGTTTTAAAAAAAATTAAAAATAGTTGATAGATGTACAGGTGCAGTTTAAAGCTCATCATTAATATAGACCAATAGTAATGAGGATTTGTTTGGAACTAGGAATTAAAAAAAAAAATAGAGTGAATACAAATATCTTAAAATTGAATGAATCACATCTTTTATTTGCTATAAACTGTTTAATGAGTGGTTATGTAACTAGTTATTCATTAGAAGATAAAGATCCCAAAATAATAATTTGAACTGACCATATGAATGAAAATCTTCTGAGCATAAAAAAAAATCACTAGTAAATAAGGGGTCCTAATATATATAAATGGCTAAAACCTATCTTTTTCATATTATATATGTACTGGTCAAAACAGTCTGCTCACTTAACAAGATTCAAATCCCAAGCAAAAGTACCTCGAATATGACCATGCTCGAGATACACAAGTCTGGAGCAATCCTGAATTGTAACCTATTTGCCTATTCTTCGAGTCTCTGACCCAATGAACAACAATCCTGATGATACAACCCAATTATTTTAATTCTGGGCCCAGAAACACAGTGGTAAAGCATAATATCAGAATGATGATGATGATCAAAATAAGAGTAGCCCAGGAATTACATTTATTAAAGTTATATTTATTAATGCTAAGTTATTAGCTAAAGAAAATAATTCTAAATATTAATTAGAAAATAATAGTTCAAAACAAACCAAGATTTACATGAAATATATATTTAATAAAATATTAAGAAAAGGTATATATTTGTTACAAAAGGTTTCATGCTTGGAATGATATTATCTATTTACAAAACTTGGGATTTGTTTTTATAAAATCCTCTTTATTAATTATTTAATGAATATAATTTTATAGAGTGTATTATAACTTGTGTCGAGTTAATATGCCAATTTACAAAGATTTACAAATAAAATGCTGTGAATGTATAAAACAAATATAAAAGATCGTAACAGGTTTAGTATTAAATGATTTGATAAAGAAGCAAACATATACAATCTTAATCATTTATCTACCTTATGAAAATCATTATATATTTTTTTATTTACACTATTTGGAAAAGACGTCTTTGGAAAATATACATAAGAAACAAACAATACGCTACATTTACGAGAATAAATTATATAATAATTAACACAAATTGATTTATGTCTATGGGAATTGATAACGATTTTAAACAAAAACAGTTTAACTCAACGAACTAAATCTATTTTACAAAATGAATCATTATTTTCAACACATCTTTATGACTTACTAAGATTAGACAGACAGTGAGTAAATTAATAAAAGTAATGGTACTAGCATACAACAAAGAAATTCGGCCTTTATGGCAGTTTTGGATAATTTATCATTTTAAAAGAATATTTGAAACGAACTTAGGTTTGATATGCCGCGTTCTGGCGGAGCGATATCGATGGAGAGGCTGGGTTTAAAGGCCCGGAGCTGGCTGTAAAGTCATCTGCAGCACATCAACCTCTAAACCTCATGTTCCATAGGGAGTAGCGTTTACCCCTGATTACGAACCATTTTGAGAAAGTAGGATGGGGGCTTCAGGCTTCTGAAGTCCCCAATGACAAAGACATAAAGAAATGGAAAAGATAAAATATCAGAATAAAAAAAATGTATACCAGCAATGTTATTGGGCATGAATATAACTTTTATAATATAATTTTAATATAACCAGTTTTCCTTTGCTTTGTTTAATTTTAATATAATTCTATTTTAAAGCTTGGAAATGGTCCAACCTCGGCAAAATGATCTGTTTTCAATCCTGAGTCATTTAACAAATTATAATGGATAATAACTCTTACTTATAACATTAAACTAGCGAAATTTATATTTAATTTTGATTCCAATATACGCATTAATTGATAGAATTAGCCCTCCGAGCAAAGCAAAAAAGAATGAGTTAATTATATTAAAGCTCCGGATCTTTTAAAATGAAAATTTAAAGACAAATTCAAATAATAAAGTAAAATATGCATCCACAATAAAATATTTAAAAAAAAATGTAAATGATGTTTTGCCATCACCCCAAGTTCATTCCTTTCTATTTCAACCACCCCATCCCATTACAATATATATATATATTGTGCTCTTTTCTATAGGTCAAAAATAGTCAATTACAGCAAATTATTAAAAATTTTAAATTTTAGAATATGTTCTTTTAATATGTTAATTACATTAAGTTAAATATGTTATAAAGTACAATTTGAAGCTAAAGAAAATATGTAGTATGTAAAATTATAGTGAATCATTTAAAAATAGTTATGTAAAGCTTTAAATATTGTTGCATATGGTTGCAAAAGCTGGCCATATTAAATAACACAGCTATAAATATTTAAAAGAATATTTAAATGTTAAATTTTAATAGTTTTAAACTTATAGAAGTAAATGTTGTATTTAAATTTATAAAATCATATTTAGTAATGATAATTTTAAAAAAATGTATATTTTAAAAAAAAAATTAGCTTTATGATGGTAAGAGTTGTATTTAGTGCTATATTTTAAATTGTTCTTCCAAAATTTTATAATTATATTATTTAATATAAGTGTAGCAATTTTATAAATCCAGACAGAGAAATAGATTGAAAATCGTCTGTCTTAAATTTTATTAATCATGTGACTTGTATACTACATGCTTTCACACACACGCTTGTTTGAATTAATAACAAAGTTTGAAATATTTTAAAAGTTGTATTATAGAACTGAATATAATTATTATCTGTTATAGCAGTGAATATTAAATAGTTGTTATAAATGTCTCTAAATGTTTTAAATAGTATCATAAAGACGAATACAGTTATAATAAAAATTAAATATTTTGTTTAAATAAAACTAGATAAATTGAATATTAAGAGTAAGATAAATATTAAAATATATTTTAAAAGTTATTTTAAAGATATTTAATCAATTTAGTAAAACAATAATTGATTTAAAAGTTATATTTTAAATAATATTTTTAAGTTTTATTACGTCATAATTTTTATTTTTAAAATTTAATTCTGTAAAACTGAAAATATGTAAATTTGATCTCAAACTAAAAGTGAGAATCAACCAATCAAGAGACATATTTTCTGGAATATAAATACCATGGGACAGGGGTGGTAAAAGGTTCAGATTAAAGTATATCAGAAGATATAAAGGTGATATTAAATTTTAAATTTTTATTTAGTCAATTTTGTACTCTCATACAATTTTATTTGCAAAGCTAATTGATATTTAAAAAAGTATTTGCAAAAGAGAGTTAAACTATAATATATTTAGTAACTTCATTAAAAATGTTTTGCTAAAGTTTTAAAGTTCCTTTGCCAGTGTTATTTTATCAAAGTCTAATTCAGAACCTAGCAATAAAAATGGATATACTATGAAATAAAATGTATATAAATTATAATAATATAAAAATGCATAGAATGTTTATTGACGCTATTTCATTAATGCTTAACCGGAGAACTGTTTTGGCATATAAAAACCCGGATATTATATGGATGCAATGAAAAGCTATTTGCTGTCTAAAAAAAAATGAGACACATTATTATTTATAAGCTTATCCAAGAGTTTTAAAAAAGAATAAGATACTTATATCTTATGAATTGTTTATAGAATATCATAATGAAAGGAATAAAATGTTTAGTCCTTTTTATTTCTTAATAAAATATTGTTTGCAAGAATTAAAGAAGGGACTCAAGGAGGATACAGTACTGAAGCGTTTTTGGATATTTTAAAAACTTCTAGTCTCAAAAGTATTTTTTAAAATGCCTTTAGAAATATTTGTTTTAAAGAGCTTTATTAAGAATAAAAAACTATATAAAAGTGAACATATAGTTGAATAAAAGATGGATCCATGGAAATATTGTAAAAAAGTTTACCGAATACTTTAAAATTAAATTAGATGGAGTGATGCATCAGATACGCCAGCAGAGAAAATACTTAAGATACTTCACGGGGATTAATTTAATATTATGATTTAATAATTATCATTCCGTACAGTAAATACCCGGGATTATTTTCTATAAACTTTACTAAAATGGATTAATAATTATTGGAGAACAATTTAAAAAACTCTAGAGAAAATAATAAACATTTTGGACTTATGATGAACTATTGTCAAGTGATACGTAATTATAATTTTTTATTTTTTTTTTATTTTATTAACTTAGTTTAAATGTAAATTTTTCTATTTTTATAAGATTAGGAAAACATAAACATTAAGTCAATAATAACATTAAAATTTTATAATATAATAATCTAATAATTTAGATAAGAATATTTTAAAATAAAGTGTATGGATGTATATTTTCTTTATTATGCAATGCTCCGTATCTAGTGGATGAAATAAGCCTACTGAACATGATGACCAGATAAAAGTTATTTGGTAATGATAATGAATGTTAATAATTTATAATGTATATACTTTGTTTTCTTTTAGAATATCTATGAATAGTGAGAATGGAGTATAAATGTTTTAGTTATAAATATAAATGCATTTTCATACAACATTTTTTAAAACATTATGAGATTAGGAACAATTTGAAAATATGCATACAATGATTTTTATATTAGTGATATAATCCAATATAGTAACAAATATTTGTGTGATTATTTTAAAAAACTTTTCATGTTATTGGATATTCAAATATTGTCTAACTAGATTGCATATGATTAAGCATACAGAATAATGAAGTAAGCAAACTTTTCTTGTGGAACAGCTAGATTGTTTTAAAATTATCATTGAATTTTATTTATTGTTTTTGTAAATGCAGATAGTTATTTATCGATGTAACATGTGGAAAAATCTCGAGAAATACTAATGAGATAGTGGCTTGGAAATACTTGGGTAGACAGGGAACCAAGATGATGTTTTAAAACAATAGGATGTATGAGGAATATGAATAATACTTATAGTCTTTGTGTAGATATCAGCATAGTTAACAAAGCCCTATGACTTTTACACATTTTATTTGGACAGTGTTTATATTCTTTAGATATTTGATGTTCTAATAAAGCTGAAGGAATAGCTTTAACATCGTTTATGTATTGGAGGATATTAGACAGGTAAAGGTCGTACTTCTATTTCTTGTTAATGCACTGCACCATGATTTTGAGATATGTTATGAGTGATACTCTAGCTTTCTTCCTTAATCCTATGCATCTATTTCGCTATCTTTATTTCATGTAACCGCATCGTTCAGTAAGATATTTTGAAAAGAAATGGCAAATAATTTAGAGCTTAGGTTATGCTATCATTCTGTATAAGGAATAGAATTTTATAACTTGAAATTGAAGGTCCAATGAATCCTAAAGGAAAGGAAAGAATCATAGAATATATTTTGGATTTATTTCGAAAATGAAATATAAAATTTTTAGAATAGAGTATCTAAAACAAAGATATTTTCTTTAAAATGTAATAACTTTTGAATGCTTATTATGTCTTTTAAAAAAATAAGTATTGCATATTTTTAAAATACAATAGTACAAAGTTAATGTTATAAAGAATAGGCATAATATATTTTTATTTATTGAATAATAGGAATATATCGATAATTACACTTATATCATGCCAAAGTAAGGCTAAATGGGAATATGTTGTGTTTAGTAAACAAAATGTAATAAGTGATATTTACTAAAATGTAGTAATGAATTTTTGGATAAATATTTTATGTAACATCTTTGACATTGCAAGACGAAATTTGTTTTAATATTTTAAGAAATCCGTACAAATTATAATGTTAATTTTGTTTTCGGTAGAATGTTTTTTTTCTATGAATATGTTTTGAGAATAAGATAGTTTAATAATATTAAGGATGGAATATTTTTAATAAAATAAATAAATATATTTATAATAAGTTAACCATAATGAGAAACCAAATGGTAATATTTTATGTTGTCTTAAGTCTAAATAAAGACCTAACTTAGTATAAAATATTTTTATAACCCAGTAGATAAAAATGTAAAGTTTAAAATAAGGATATTCACTGTAAATAGTGTACATAAATTGTTTATTTTATTTTGTTGTTATTAATAAACTTTGTTAAAATTTGTTTTTCAAAAATTTTTGTGTCTGAATTGTTTATTTCTTCACTTCACTGCATGAAATCACGATATATTCATAATAATTGAAACAAACATAATTTTGCACAGAAAAAAGATAGAGAATTATTTTAAGAATTTAAATATTTTATTGGTATTCTTTTAATTAAATAATCATAATTTTACATTATTTTATTGGTCATAAATCAGTTATCACAATAGTATATTGAATTATATGCTATCAGTTGCCACACATACTTTTGTTTGTCAGATTATTAAATGCTACCACGTAGTTGTTATATTATTACATGAAGATAAAAGATTATATCATATTATTTGATTATTTTATTATGGTAATAAAAATATAACGAAAAGAAAAGATATACAGAATTAGTTATACAATGAAGAATATTATTATTATCATTAGTTTCAGTGTAGTAGATTATGACATAAAATTTCCTTCTCATATTTTACTACTGTAATTTTAAATTAACTTAGAATAAATTTATGAACCTGAGATTTAATAAAGCTAAATTATTATAAATAGAAGATTAAGATGTAATTATTAGCTTAATCTTTGTGAGTAGAAGTTATTAAAATCGTAAGAATACTATGAGTTTGTTATTTGAAATAGTAATAAGGGGGGATAGTGTTCTTATGCCATTGAGGTAGTATCCTGTAGGATATTGGCTCAATGTAATCTATCTTGTCACCTCTATTTTCACTTCAAGTCTCATGAAAATATTAAATATTTATTTAATTTATTTTTATAAACTGAACCTTGTTCATATTTTAAGTTTGAGCTAGTGAAATATTTAATTTTAATGCTGAATATTTTATTTATTAATTATTAACTGAGCTAGAACCCGTTTTTATTTCATATCATATATTATCTGGAAGTGAGAATGCACAAGGCACGGTTAGAATATATATATATATATATATATATATATATATATGCACCACGCAAATTACTGTTTTACTTTACAAATATAATTAATTTTACTAATTTCTTGGATCATTATGCATACAGTGTGTGGGTGAATGACATATATCTACAGCGAGGTATGAATTGCAGGCCCTGCAGGAGGTTAGTGTAGATGGTGAAGAATGAAGCACAATGAGGATTAGACATTGACTGCTTCATATCATTATATATTAGGAATTTCTGTGAATTTATTTAGATGTATTTTACTTATGATGTAAGAAGTCAAACAAACAATAAAAAAAATGGAATAACAAACTGAAATCACAGCAATTCTTCTGGACTCCACATCACATCACACATATATAGAACTGACAATTCTTATATAATTTAAAATCGCAAACTAAAATTAGGTCCATTTTTAATTGGATCCAATTTTGGCCTAAAGATGAATCAGATAAAAATGTTTTTTCTAGATATGTATGATTTCAATTAGATGACATATTTCTAGATAATCAAAAATTTATATTATAATTTCAATACTTACATACATAACAGTCAATAAAAATCACCTAATTTTTAAAAACATTATGTGTGTCTGTGTATACATACTGTAATTGTGGGAACATAGCCTACATTATTTTAAATTAAAGTTACATTAGCCTTAAATAAAGAAGTCAACTACACACTTTAAAGTAAATAAGTAAATGTAGTTTAAATCTTGATTGGGAATGTGAAAAACAAACAGCCAAAATAAAAAGTAGTAACAAAAAAAAACAACAGAAATTTATATTTTGCCTTGATCTCATTATGGAAACATACAAAAAAAAAAAAATATTATTGTGAATATAAAACGTTTGAAAATCAAGAAACAATAGAATTTTAAAGCCAAAAAATTAGGAAAAAAATTAACCCCAAATTACTTAAATAGGAAACTAATATAAATACAATAAACTCATATAATTTATTATGAGTCTTCTTCAGTTATATGGTATTTTCACTTTCTACATCTTTACTTTCTAAACATGAATTTTCATTATCACTAATGCATCATGGTACATCATCCTCAAGCCATTTAAATTTCAGCTAAATGTTATAATTTCATTGTCAATTTGTTTTTGAGTAAAAGTACATTTTTCTAATGAAATCTGAATCATTTTTCTAAAATAATTTATATTTTTTACAAATATTTTCTGAAAAAAAATAAATTTGTAAAAATATTCCAAAACATATGTTTTCACTTTAACTATTTTACAATGTTTAATACCATATTAAATTTTTTTAAAAATAATTTGAGACCAATTTTCAAAATAACTTCTGTTTTAATAACATCAGAGCAAAAAAGATTGCATTGATAGAAACTAAAAAAAAGTAAGGTAAAAAAAATAAGGCTAAGAAACGTAATGATTACCAATAATAAAAAAATTTTCAATATCGGAAAAAAATACTATATTGTTTGTTCATAATTTCTATTTTATCATTAACTAAATTTTAAAATTACATCTATATTGATAATTTATTTGTACTCCTTACAAAATTCTCATTCAAACCATATATAATACTTCTTGAGATAATCCATATCCTCAAAACTTACAAAAAAAAAAAAAATGCATAAAAATTTGTCATATTTTCTTGTACCCCAGAAGTTAAAAAATCTCAAAGCATCTATAAGAGAAAAAAAAATATTCCTAATAAAAGATAAAAAATAAATCATTTCTAGAAGATTGATATGTATTTGTAATCATAGCAATTGGCTACTTGTCTATCCAAAACTAAAAAATGAAGGTCACTGTTTTATCAATGCTAAAATGAGTCTCCTCTTTCCAATATATATTTTTTGTGTCCACCAGTGATCTTATTGTGTTATATTTATTAACCACAGAGATACAATTTATTTGCAAACAGCTCATTTGCTAGCTGTAGACTTGAAAATAATGTGATGCAAGATGTGGCAAAACTACTGATTTCACAGCATGAATACCAAGGCATAAATAAGAATCTTGATTTGATTCCTTGCCTACATACAATTCCATGTGGCATACACCACCACTGTGGTTATCGCCATACACACACATTACTTGAAACCTCTCTTTATTGGTTTTAAGAGTTTGTATTATCACATTGTGCTTATGCCCAGTAAATTTTGTGATTACTCTATCAATTGCAACCAATCTGTACATCTGATAATTAACATTAAAATGTACATTGCACTGCTATATAATAGCCTAATTTTATAAATGCAGTTAAAATCATTACTTGTTATATGAACAGACATGCTAGTATGAATTAATACAAATACTGACAAGCTAATAAATTATAAAACTTTTTGAGAGTCAATATGTCTATAAAATAAAGTTGCATCAAACTTGAATCAGAGCCCCAACACTACTTTCATTATATATGAATACAAATGTAATTTATATACTACACAGATACAGTAGTACAAATACAAATGCATTAATAACTTATATTCAATAAATTTATCAAATAAAACAAATCTAAAATAGAATAATACATATAATATATGGTGCTACATTTATTTTGGGAATGAATGCCTTGAAATTGCAAAATCTTTGAAGCATGTTGAATACATTTTCTAATTACATTTTGATATTAAAACATTTACACATTTGTTTTCTTCATATAATCTAATAAATTGATCAGAAAGAAAATTAAATGGACTTATTACTAAAAATAATTGATAAAAATTGAATTTTTGTCCAATTTTAATATGTTGTACATCATATTAAAAAGGATATCAAACCACAGAGAATGATCAATACTGGCACATGCATAGTCCACTTGGTTTTCCCATAATTTTAAAATAAAAACAAAAAAAATTCATTTCAGGGGAATGAGTGGTAGTCATACTAACTATTATGACATAATTAAAAGTCAAAATGAAACTATTGGAATTGTCAAAAAGGGCAAAATAACTTTAAAAGATTCTTAAACATACACTTTCACTTCAAAAATCAAAAAGAAGCTATCAGAACTTTCAAAATTTTGACAGGCACCTTAAAAAACAGGCTCTTATCTCATTATTATATTGATTTATTAATTTGCAAAAAAATTCTAAAGGTAATTTGTTAAAATTTTATTGATATAATAATGGTAAAATCAACAGAATAACATTAAAACATTCTAAAACATATATTTTTACTTTAAAAAATGAAAACAAAAATTTCAGATTTATCAAAATAACATTAAAAGATTCTAAAATATACATTTTCACTTCAAAAATCAAAGGGAAGCCATCAGAATTGTCAAAAGGTTGACATGTGGTCTCTTGTGTAGAGAACAACAAACAAACAATCAGTGCCTTAGAAGACAAGCTCTTATCTCATTGTTGTATTGATTTGTTAGAGGTTTCTCAGTAAAATAATGGTAAAATTGGTGAACAATATTAAAAATTGCAGTTTGAAAGAAAGTAGCCATTTACAAAATGAATCCAAAGAATATTGATTTAATAAGATTTAACATGCTATTCTGCACAGGTAAAGATTGTAATACTATCTGCATTTATAGTGTAAAGCAAACATCCACAGAAATAAGATGTTAAAAACTTGTGTTTCAAATTTAAAATGCATCCCTCTTTAGATGTCACAATTTGGAAAAAAAAAAAAAGTGTTAAATTTGAAGTAATATGGTATCAAACTTGTTAAATAAAAGGATGAAAGTTAATTCAACTTAAAATCATTATAAAATTACTAGATTTGTAAAACTACAAATATTTTAAAATGTATATGGTTATTTTATAAAAGCTGTGAGAAATAATAGTTAATAGAACCAGTATTTTCTTATTTTTTAAATAATAAATTAGGAGGGGATTCCTAGTAAACAACTTTCCTGTGAAAAATAAAAAAGGAGAATATATATATATAATTAATTAATTAATAAAGATAAATAATGAAAGTTGTATAAAATACTTAAAAATTTCCAAAAGTCAGAAACAAATTTATGTATCTATAAAAAGTCTTTTTTTTTTTTTCTATAAAAATTAAATCCATTAATCAAATGTCTGAAAAAATAGCTTATTGGTAGTAATTGTAACATTAAAGTAAAACAAAAATATGAGAACAGGGGGGGGGGGGCAACTGGAGCTGAGGATGGTAAGAAGACGATTCCATTGTGCATTGTAAAGCTATATATATATTCAGGGGGGGGGGAGATGTTAGGCAAGAGTCAAAGTGGAGATAAAGAGCAACATAAAAATAGAAAGAAAAAAAAATCTGCAATAAGAGGAAAAATTCTCAGTTATAGCAGTTGTTTGTTGATGCAAAAATATAATAGCTATTTTTATAAAAAATATGATTTTTGGGAGTATTATCCAACAGTTAATACTAATTTAAACCTCATATATAATGATAATTTTCTGGAGAATGGAAATCATCAAAGCCATATGTGATAATCTCTGAAAGTGCACTGCTTCCTTAATTATGGACTGATATCTGCTCCAAGTCTAGAAATAGTGGTGCTTTAAAACATATTTTTTACCCATAAGACATCATTTACTCACTGTTCACAATAAGCAACCCTACTGATGAATTAGAAGATTATGGATTAAAAAGATAAAAGCTAACATGTAAATAGTCAACTATGACCAATCACCAACTAAAAATTTCATCTTAACTGGGGCCAAATCCAATCATAATATAGGACAAATGCAAAATAACAGTTTTCTATATACAAGAATATATATGATCAAAAGAAATTATTAACTTATCAAAGAAACCAAGATAAGCCCTTTTAATTAATATATATATATATAAGAGTTTTCAATAATTAAAGAGCATTTCATTATATATATATATAGTTTCAGCACCACCATTATCATCATCATCATTATTATTATAACAATTAATAACGTAAAAAGATATATATTCCATGTTGAGCATTATTACTATTTTGTTATTATGATGGTTTATTATTATAAACTTATTGTATAACAAGAGAATATGTATATGTCAGAAATAAAGGAAAATAATATTTTTCCTAATTAAACTTTAGTTTTGAAAATAATAGAGATTTTTTTTTTTTAATATTAAATGCTTTTCATTATTGTGCACTAATATATATAAATAATTATTTCTTCAACCACAATTGGGGTTTTTAGTTTCAACTTAAAATAAAAGCATAGGGGTAAGGGATCCAAAATTAATTAAGCCAATTTCTTGTTATGAAAAATATTCATTGACTTAATTAATTTCTTAACTTCTCCCTCCCTCCATGCTTTTATTTGAAGTTAAATCTAAAAACTCAATTGTAGTTGAAGAAACAATTTTTTTTTGCTGCAGGGTAAATAAAAGCATTTAATAAAATAAAAAAATACATTATTTCTATAGTGTTTTGCCTAAAATAAGATCTAATCAGAATATAAATCTCAGTATGATATTTTTGAGATGCTGAATATAAGTCCTGCTCCAAATATAAGCCCTGGTTGATGATGGATTTCATTCATCTATTGAAACACATGATAGGTGTAATGAATTATAAAGTAATGAATGTATAAATAAATATAAATGTAGATTTTTGTACTTGAAAAAATAATGTTATGCAGAATTATTTGGCATATAGACTCATACCTAATCATTTTAATAAACTTGCAAATACAATTTTAACTATCATTTATGAATGCATTTTCATTCAGTCTGATATAAGAATTCTTCTTTAATCTGACTTCCAACTGTATATGTTGTAAATAAATTTTGACATTGATACTGGAAAAGGCAGAAACTTATTATTAGCAGCTATCTTAATACATAAATCAATCAAGACAACTTAATATATTATTTTAAATTAAATATTATGAATTTCAACAGCATGGAAATAATTTTTAATATTTTATTATTTCGAAATAGCCTTTATTTGCACAAAAAGTCAAATATACAGGGTTATATAGAGTTATTGATTACAATCAGGTGTGATCAATCTTGTACTATAGATAAGTATGAATCATGAAGAATTAAACATATTATATAAGCAATGATATAATAATGAGATTGAATACAAGAGCAATGTATAAATTAACTTGTGAAATCATGTTTATCTAACAAATAGCATATATTAAATTAAATTTATGATGATCAATAGATTTTAACATGTGATAAAATGATGTGAGTAACTTGTAACAGCTCACTTTGTTTGTGATAAAAACTCATTTCAATCTATACTATGACATCATAATGAAAAATTAAACATTTATTGTGAAAATAAATTATCATTATAAACCGAAACCCATTTGCAATGAATGTGAATTACAGTGGTCATGATAAGTAGAGGATTTAAAGTAAAATTTTATTGTTTATTACTTATAAGGCGAGATCTAAGTTGGTATGTAATCCCATGGCATGTCAAGTCGGTGTGTGAGGAATCTATTATGCATATGGCTATTGCTAAATCTTTAATTGCCTCCATGTTTGAACAGCAAGGCTAGGCATGCAGGTTCTTAGATCACTTTCTTTAGCTTGGTATAATAACTTCAGGAAAAGCTCTTCAATGGAACCGACTGATTCTCTATCAAATAATACTTTTCATCTAATCTTCCAGATGACAACGTTTGTGAATGTGACCAGGTAGATCCAGCCAAAATTTCCATTTCTAAGTGCATCACTAAGGTACACATTCGTTAAGTTGTAGCCTGTAATCCTCTGTAGGGTGATATTCCTTAGATACATCCACTATTAACATTGATAGAGTATGTGTTCCATGGACTCATCATATCTTCTACAAAGGGTACAGATGGGATCAATGTTGTGTCCCCTCTGGTTGCAAAAAACATCCCAGCAGGCAAGGCTCCAAGGTTGACCTTCACCAAAAAGTCCACAAACTTTGGTTCCAATCTCAGGAACTTGGTAAGCTTCATGAGACAAATGATTTCAACTGGAAGATTATGTGTCTTAGATTTGCCAGAGTGAACTAGTTGATATGAATTCAATATTTTTTCATCAAACATGGAGATAGAGATTTTAATGCTATTGATCACTATTATTTATTGTTGCAGCCAAATATTTCTTTTATGAAAGGATGGGTGGTCAGTGGAGATTATTTTTTCTAAAGGAATTGGACTTTTCTATGTTTGTATGTCTTTGAAAATTTTAACAAGGGCATTGTAAGTCTGCTGTATCAGAAAAATTTTAATCGAGTGCAGTCCTAATCCATTGAGTTGTCTTGCACTTTTGCAAAAGATTATGGCTGATGGCAGGGGTCTTGCCTACCCAGCACAGCTTTCTGCATAGTGATTCAATCTTATGAATAAAGCAAATTGTAGATGAAAAACCGACTAAATAATAAGTAATTTTTGGAAATATAACAGTGTTGAGGAATGCAACCTTTCCAAACAGGAAAAGTTAAATTTTGGATAGTGAATTAATAGTGTTTTCAATCTTTAAAAGTAATAAATTTTCAATTTCTTTTCTCATGGCTGCTGGAGAAGAAGCAAGACTAAAACCAAGAAATTTCTTTGGGAGAGCTTTTAGTTTACCATATATTTACTTCCCTATCAGGATGGACCACATTGCTGGCTTCGCTCCATTAACTTTTAGGCCAAATTCACAAGCAAACTGGTCTAAGAGTTCCTCAAGCCTAGTGAACTCACCCTGAGATGAGAGAAACTTTTAATATTCTTATACAGAACACAGAACATGCTGTGATATGTTTATTGTCTGAAACGTTACATATTCAAGCAGCAGTAAAAGTTATTTATATGCTGTTGAAATTACAGTAGCAACATTGAATGAATATAGATTTATATATTTGAATAAATGTAAATTTTTGTTCATGAAAAAAAAAATATCCCTTTAAAATAAGCTCTAGCCTATCTATAGAAGCAAAAACTAATATATGGCCTTTAGACTTATTTTTGGAGAAAGATGGTATTATTTTTTTTTTAATTTTTAGTCTTCAGATATTTTGCAATCACATTTTTATGAAAGTAGGTCACCTAGCTAAAATATTTCCATGCAATATTGCAATGTCAAGTACTTCTTTCTAAAGCATCAAATTTGAGTTAATGCTATTGAATTTAAATCTATTAAACCTTGGTTTTAAAATTTTATTCTAAATTAAATAATAAAAGTGATTACAATAGTTTACAAACAAACATACAAACAGAGAATATAACTTGGCTCATATTATATACATATAAGGAACTGTAATTATTAATTTTATAAAATTAATATTTATAAGAATAGATGCCAATCAAGATCTTTAAATAAAATGTTTTGTTATAGAAATATATTTAATGGGTGTATTCTTATATAATTAGTCTCCTTCCAAATGAATGTCTCAAAAGTTCACACTTGATCCTCGAAAATCAGTTCTGAGTTGGGGAAAGGTTGTAGTATGTTATTGGTGGAAAATTGAGATGGTATTGCTTAAGAATATATGATATTCTTTCTAATGAACAGGAATCTTCAAAAGGATGGTATAATTAAAGAACCATTTAAAAAATACTATCCCCTGAGGGATAGTGATATATGTTGATCAGAAAACATGAATTGGAGTCTTATATAAGTTTCAGAAAATAGTTATGTAAGTGATACATGGCAGCATTATCTTCACCAATCTTAAAACAATAGCAAAGAAATGGGTGGCAATTTACATTGAATTTAATTTTTTATATGCACTTAATTCATCTGTTTATGTTTCTATGAGACATCACTGATACAATTATATAAATAATTAAGAGGGATTTGAACTTAGACTTTCAAGCTCCCTTCAGTCATTCACTCTATCTAAGACAACCGATACACATGATGACAAACATGTGAAAATAATAAATGATATCCAATATGTGTATTTCATGCTGAACCATCAGTTGGTCTGGATCATCATCTCCCATATATATATAATCAGTGCTCGCTTTATATTAAGATAGCAAAACTATAATATTGGAGATCATTTATCTTTTTCATATGTATGTGCTCATGTGTATCAGATGTATTAGACAGAGTGAATTACTAAAGAAAACTTGAAAGTCTTAATTCCATTCTCTCTTAATTATTCTGTCTTTAAAAAATGTATTGCTAGGCAAAAGCTTATCCTCAGTCCTTATACATATAACAATAAAAAAGAATGTGTTTCTATTCAAGCTTGTTAATCCTTAGTCGATGAGAGTTTAAGTTTTCGAAGATCAGCTAAATATCTATCAATTACATATCAATATTGGTTGGCAATAGACCACCAGTCTGAAACAAAGTCTGATTGCCGTCTAAAAAAATTTCAAATTTTATCCAAAACATATGTGAATCCAGACCATGGATATAGCAGATGAATGCACAATTAATTAAACCATAACAAACCATAATTTAACAGCTCTATACATATATATTTTATGCATTTGTCTAAAAGTTTGTGATGATGATATTTTAGTTGCAAATACATTTTGGATTATTTACAGTTTTCTAATATTAATTGGTAAATACTTTTAGAAAAATTTAAACTTAAACTTTACAAATACAATCAACTGTTAACCCAACATTTCTATTAATATTATTCTAATCTTTTCTTCAAGTATTACTGGTCTGACCACTGACAATACTACCTTATTATTAGAACCTGGGACCTTTATATTAGTGAATATTAAATTTAAGATGACACTCTAACCAACCAAATTATTCTGTCAAATGCAACAATCAATGGAAATTTTATTTACTTACATATGATGGTCTTGATTTGTTAACTTTTTTCTTAAGGGCAAAGTTAATAAGTGGTTTCCAAACATTATGAGTTATCACACTAGGCTAACCTATGAGGTTTTTTTTGGCCATTATCATATGAGCAGTTCCTTTAAATTTTCTTCTTTATATTTTTTTATTATCAGTCCAATATCTTTACTTCTTCTTATTCAAGCCATGTATGTACTACATATATTCAAGTGGGCAAAAAAAAAAAAAAACACTACACACAAAAAAAAAGTACAAAGAAAAAGTACCAAAAAAAATATTAAAAAGCAATGGCAATGACTATCAATACCATAAGTAACAGTGTAATTAATTCATAATGTTTGGAAACGACTCATTAATTAGCCTTGCCAATTTATCACAGCGCTAAATTGCACAAACTAAAACAAGCATACGGCAGAGTTGCATAAATCGTGCATAGTTTGAGCACTCATAACTGTTGTCTTTGACAAAACTGAGATTTATTATTATTTCCTTTATTCAGTTGAGAATCAAACCTTTCTTTGAGTCCACCAAAATTTAAGCTAAGAATGTAACTAAATGTTTTTTGGTTTTTTTTTTTTTTTAATTTAGTTTAATCAATTCAAAATATTTCCTAGAATCTTTAATTCAATCTATCACTCTGCTATAACGCAAAACAAAAAAAATCTTTCAAATTGTTTCTATAAATGTGTCTGTGTGCATATATAAAATACATCCATAGAAGGACAAATAAAAAACACCGTTTAAAAATTCAAATGTCTTAAAGGAAAGCATTCTTGAAATATCTGAAGTATTTAACAGTGCTCAATTAAATTATCTTAATGCTTTGTATAAACAATAATTACAAAACTAGTTTTCTTAAGCTCATTCATTCACTTTAATCTTATCGAAATAACATGGCAGCCTATGCAAAGCTTCAACACCTGTCTGATTATGGCTTTAAAAAATCTATTAGCTTTTCCTTTTAAAAAAAAAAAATCATATTTTTTTTAAAACTGGCTATCCACATATGGTTTATCTATTTAGAAAAAGTACTGTTTCTGCTATTTTACCGATAACCACTAGATATCAAAATTAATTCTCTTGAAAAAAATCCAATAATTAATAATCACTGAATAAAATAATTTTAAAATTTAATTTGATTCCCGGAATTCATACATATCTCTATACAAACTAAATGTGTATAATTATAAGCTATAAATAATATACAAATTTACAATTCTTTAAACAAATATGAAATAACCATCCAATCAAATTGCTAGTAATATATATTGATCACCTTTGACAATACACCAAAATAACCAAACCAATCATCTCTTTTGGAACAATTGTTATGTAGTGTTAATGCCAAATCATAAATAGGTTATAAGCCTATTGCTAATATTCCAACTCAATCATAGCCAACTAGTGAGATGATTGAATAGTTATTTTATTATGATATTAAAATGATAAATGTATATCACTAATGATTTGATTGAATTATACTTAAGTTTGGTTTATAATATAGCAGATTAGTTGGTATTAATTGTTTAAAGCATTATAATATCTATTAATTTGTTTTCAACTTTACTTTAGATTATTTCCCTGTATTATATAAATGTTTACTGACTACTTGATGCTTTAAAGTCCACTTGGTCTTGAATTTAATATTTATAAAAAAAGTATAATGTACATTATGTTGGCATATGGAGGACTCTCAGCCAGCTGATGAGTTGTATTGATGCCATGAAAAAACATTGTTCTGGAAAAGCTGATTATCTTATTATTTTAGCATGATAACAAAGATGATATGTGAATGATATCATTGGTTTAATTAGTCAAATTGTTTAAACTTTCTTTCAATAATACTTATACATGGTATATTATAAAGCAAGCAACTGTGGTCTAGAACATTCACATTCCATCTTCTTGACTTGCACTTGAATCTTGCACAGGTAAAAAATTTCAAATTCTAACAAAGATTAGACAAAACAAAAATATTTAAGATATTTATCAATTAGCATCTACACCTAGTGACTTTCACAGAGATTTTCTGATTCAGTGGACTACTTAAGCACTGTTTTCCTTACATTATGTACCTACTATATATAAATGCATGTGTAAAATATACACATAGATATTTTTACATATACATTAATAAACTTTACCTTTCCATAAATAAATTAATTAAATTACACTTATAATTCCTCATCCAACACAGTTTTAAATAATAATAAAAAATCAATAGCACAGAAATTCACTACCTTAGCATTTCACAATTCAGTGATTCATTTATAACTTTAGAAATTAATCCACCTATCATAAATTTTAACTGAATATTCAGACAGATTTCAATTTAAAATGTTTCACTTTAGATTTCTGGCTTTAATATTTTATAAACCAATTTCAATTTCATATTAAATCATTTCTAAATACTTTCCTTTTAATGTGTCACTAAACATCTAAAAAATACATGTATATATAGATATTTTTTTCACTTTCTGAAATAAGATTATACACTGTATATGTTAAAAAATTTTTTTAACAAAAAGACATAGAGAAAGCAATAAAGATTTAAATATTAATATTAAAATAAAAATGTATATTTGCTTCATAAAATAAAAAAGAGATATAATTTAAAGGCAAATGACAGTGTAGACTTGCAGAACCTGTTTGATGTGTGTGCATATGCATATATAATAAAGAGAATCAATTAAATATAGATTTCTCCATAAAAATCTGATAAAAATAGGCCCCAAATAAAAGGCATTATCTTGAGTGTTTATAAATCATTAATGAATAAACTAAATCTAGATAAGATTCAAAATCGAAGACCATCAATTGCAAAAGTATTGGCATATATTGAAATAATTTTAGGTTACTAATTTTCTTTTTTCTTTTTTTGCTTAGTAAAATATTTATTCATTAATTATCACTTATTTTAATTTTAAGATATTTTTTTTAAATTTAGTTTTTATTTATTTTGAATTTCAAATAACAAATAATTATTTTTACCATAAAAATCATTATAATAGTTTAATAAAAAAATATTTATATAGTGTAACTTTCACTATACCATGCTAGCACAAAGTAATGGCTGGTTTCTATCTGTTTTTAACACCTTGTGAATAGGTGCAATCACAAATATATTACTTAAGATGTATATGATTTCCAAGATGAATATTCCATACTGAACCAGCACTCATCAGTTGGCTTAGATCACAATCCTTTAAGAATATGTAATAAAGTTAACTAATAAGTGTCCAAACTTACTGCTGCCACAACTTTAACATAAACCACTAAATGAAAGTATATTAACAATATTTAAAAACTAAAGTTCTAAGTATAAAATGCCTAGTGAGCTGTCTCATCAATTTCCAATCCATAAAATAATTTGAAGAGTACTGCCATGAATTTATCTTAAATATTGGAAATTGTTAATTTTATATTCAATATGAATCACCATAAATGCTAACTTTTATACAAAATCAAAAAAGAATGAATTTCACCATCAACTTTAAAGCCCTGTAGTATTGTAATTATACTTCTTAGTGCATAAAAATAGTTAAAATTGTATTAGTTGTACAATTCATGGCTTTCACTCTTTTTATCTATGTAATGATTAAAAAAAATAAGATTGGCCATCTAATATTATTTTGAGAAAACATTCATAACTGTTGTAAACTGATTTTAGAAATCAATATAAGTTCCACATAAATGATGCATATGAAGTAATCCATCAGCTGAGTGCTGCTGTTAGTGATAGCTTGTTATTGTTTTGAATCACTAACTAAAAAACAAAATAACAACAGTTATCCTATATGTGTATATCGCTACCTGAAAATTCAAATACAAAACTGTAATCACCCTCATAAACATTATGTTTTTTCAGCAATGCTCTCTGTAAATAAATATAAAGTCTAAAGTTCACACATCATCCTTTTCATGGACATTGTTGACGAAAAACCACATTTGTAAGAGTGGTTTGAACATATGTGTATGTATTCCTTGCAGCATTAAACCTCAAACCAATCTCTTTAATAGCTAAATTTCATGTTGCTATATGTGATTTACAACATACAACATTTGTTTAGATTCACTACTACTGAGAATGTTAGATAAAAATTCCACTTTCACAATATCATAATACCAAAAAAAAAAAAGTATATATGTTTATCACAAAATGATGAGATACTATTGACATCAGAAATAATAAAAGTTAAAATATGGCATAGATACACAAACTGTGATTACATCTACATCCGCTGTCCTTAGCCTTAAATCTCAGCAATCATCAACCAATCTTCATAATATATCCAAACAAGGGTTCAACTTCTGAAACCATGCTCATGTGATTCTTTATTTCTTTTCAACTTTTAAACTGTTGATTAAATTAGAAGTATAGTAATAATAATTTGGAATATTCATTCATATTTCTCAAAACAAATGTAGTTTAAAGACTTTACCTTCATGATAAAATTTTAAAAAAGTGCTAAGTTCCAGACAGAATTTTATCTTTCATATATACAGCCCAGATACAACCTAGACAGTTATCCAATACTGATTGGTAAATGAGTAACTATTAAATGAACATGAATTTTGAAAAACCCTCACCATCCAAAATGTACAATACTATTTTTTGTTTCACTTCTCTAAGGGAGCTGTTGAAAAGATCTTTTAACTACAATAATTTTTTAAGCACTTCTTTTGTCAATAGTTTTCCTATATTATACATATGCACTTATCAGAATCAGCAACAACTTGCAAAACAAACATTAACAACAAAAAGACAAATAATAATAATAACAACAACAAAAAGATTACACTAGAGATGAGTTATGCAATAATTATACAAATTTATATGTAAACCAAAAATGCATTCATATAGAGAAGATACTGATTCAATGTATTTTACTCTCAGCCACAAGATGCTCATAAATGATTCATAGTATAACAAACCTTAAATATTTTGTTTCTATAGAAGATATCTTAAACCAGTTTAGAACAATTCATTGACTTTATTGGAAAACATTATGATTTTAGACATTTTAAAAAGGGTTCATTCAGGATTACAAAGAATTGTATATTTAAGTAAACAAATGATCTTGAGATATATTGAAAAGTATTGCAATCAGTTTAAAATTGCTGTTATAAAATATTAATCTTTTAAATAAGGTGAATAATTTATGATTAGTTAATTATACAGTATCTAGCACAAGCACAAATAAATTCTAGACTTAAACAAGACTTCAAGTGTGGTTAAAACTTTTCAAGAATTTGAAATAAAGTAGTCAAGTTAGGCATATGGTTTTTAATAAGTAAATGGATAAATAGATATTCTTGAACAAAGAAAATGAAACACTGCCTTCTTATACATTGTTCCCTTTTGTAATTATTCTAGAGATAGCTCTTCCTTACAGTAATTGATTTTACATATTTTATCTTCACATATAATATTTTAATACATTTTTAACAACTCATTAACAAAAGATATACATATATTGTAGTGATTATATTGGTCATGCAACATGGCATTACTGTATTTTCAAACATAAAATGGGAGATACTCATTTAATCAATTTTCCCTTTCATTAAATAATTCTTTTTATATATAAGAAGTGAAAATTATTGTTTTTCATATTCACTTAAAGTGGTGGAAAGATTTGTTATATTGAGGTTTATATGAAAAATAAAGTACTAAGCTAAAATAAATTGCTCATTGGTTCCAACCCTAATGCAATTGTCTAATCTACATTCCTTCTCAACTAGTTTCAATACTACTATTAGTGAATGGAACTCCATAAATGGATGGCTAAAGAAGAAATAAGCATTTCACATAATGATTCTGAAAAGAGAAACAAAATACTGAAAAAAAAAAAATTTGCAGATAATGGTAAAACATTTTAAAGCCAAAATTGTCTGTGCTTTGTTATTTATGAATTTTCAAAATAAGTGAAGGAAAAGAATATTTATCAATGTTTAAAGAAATATTAAAGAATGAAAACTATTTTCAAACCTGTTAAAAATATTATTTTCTTATGCATATTAGTATATAATATAGTAATTTATAAAAGAATGATAAAAATATAATATTGGAACTTAAATTCTTTGGTGTATACACTTTATAATATTTTACAATAATAAAGTCTTTAAAAATTATTTCCAGAAAAGCTAACTAGAAATAAATGAAAATAATTATTTTGTATGCTAAAAGTTATAATGTAAAATAATAAAAAATGAAAGCATTCAAACTTGAATTGCAATCTTTGAAGTGAAATTAGTCAAGAAAGGAAATTCCTGAAGAAAAATTTTAATGATTTCTTTCATTACATATTAATTGATTTATTATTTTATTTTTCTCATTAATAAATTATTTTTATTTACGTACTTTTTAATTATTTTTATGCATACACTACAATAATAATAATATTTTATTATTTCATGAAAAGCACACAAACTGTGTACCACTAATATATAACACTTGCTAATTAATTAAAGCAAGAAATATTACACACATGACCCATAGAATAAATCCTCCATAGCTCTGAGAACATTCTTTCTTATGTATTACATCTGGAGTGTATGGTAGCTAAGTTAATTAATATTTATAAAAAGTATGAATTCTAGATAAGTCATTCCTAACCTCATATTATTGTATTTATGTACTTTACTGCTGCTGTTGCTATTGATATTTACTGTTACATAATTAGCACATAACAGTGGCATTAAGCATTCTGTTATACTGTTAGTGAATGTCAATATCTGTGCGTGGACAACATTGACTATGTGGTAGCATTGAACATTTTCTTTTATTGTTAATGAATGATAGTAAATAAGCATCAAAAATATTAAAAGTTCAGAATATTTTATTTTGAAAAAAGAATGATTTAAGATTAAAGGCAAGTAAATATGCTTTACAATAAAATGCTTTAAAAATATTTACCATGTTGTATATTTATTTTGAAAGATATGTACAAAATAAATATGCTAAATATATACATATATTTATAAATACAGGAAAGGACTGACTTATGCTCATACAGACAATGGTTTAAAAAATAAATGATGTTTTTCCATTATATATATATATATATACATACACACACCTAAGCATAAAATGAAAACTTTCTGATAAAAAAAAAAAAATGATGTGCAGTTTGATTGTTAGTGTAGTTTTTAATTGCAATTTTTTTTTCCAAAATCCACAAACTTTCTGACTGTTAGAAAATTTCTAGTGAAAAAATGTAAGAGCTCTATGCATGAGAAAAAATCAATAAATATGTTATATAAAATTGTGTATATATTGTAAATGATTTCACTTACAATTGATTGATTATTCTCTCAAAAATAGTAATATAGGTATTTGCCTGCTGTCTCAAAGTGTTAACATCTATATAACGTTTAAATATTAATGAAATAATTTATATACAAGATTATAAGTAAATTAAGTAGCAAACAGTTTTCGTATTAATAGACATTAGATAAAATGAATTTTTTGGGGGACAAAAAACACCTCCATATATATATTGAATATAACCAGCAATTTTAACTATTGCTACTATACACTGAACAGACATTTTTCCTTTTAATACCTAGATCATGACCACGCTGTATGTATACATATTCTACAATTATATTTTTATATAATCGACATACTTCTTATTATTCTACAAATTATCTGATAGACGGCAAAACTCTTGAAAGATTAATCAGCAAAAATAATCTTTTATATCCAAAGTAACTACTGGTATGTTAAATAGAAACAAACTTAATTAATATTCCATAGGAATTCCCACAAAGCCAAATTAAAGCAAATTGATTTTTATCACTTTAGGACAGCTGTTAACAATTTCTTCGAGTCCTCACCTCTTCAAATGATAAATAATTTTAATGAGAAAATTCAAAAATCAATGAGAAAAGAGATTTTGTAAAGTACATGTTAACAAATCAATTTTAAGAAGTTGAGTAGACTTTGTCAGAATAAATTGTTGCATGTTGTTTCTAGATTCTAAAATAAATACCTAAGATTAATGGTTTCAGAACAATAAATCTACTTTTCTTTCGACTACAATTCATGAGAATTTTAACTTGTTTAACATATATATATATATATTCAAAAAACTATGTGTGTGTGTGTGTGTGTTAACATTAAAACTGAAAAGAAGGTTTAAAAAAAAGATATGTTGAAACACCCTCATTCCTTCAAGTTTCATCTTTATTTTACAAATTTGAGGTTGAACTGCCTTATTTTTATTGTCAACCTTTCTTTTAAATTTCTATTATTAATTCAAATTTAGATCTGGTAGAATACTGTTGTTTTTTTTTTTAAATTATAAAATAATTTGATAATTATCTTTTAGATATAAGGTTCAAAGACAACTGAATTTGTCCTGTAATGATGGTTGGTAAATATTTGTTTTTAGTTATTATTATCCAAAAAAATAAAGATCCCAAATTACATTGTATTATTCCGATGAATATGATTAAAAATCAACAGTACAACAATAATAAGGAAGTATCTGCAATTGTGAGACAGGTGTCAAAATTCTACAAATATTGACCCAGCTGACATTTAATTTTTTTTCATCATCATTTCGTTTACCATGGTTTTCATACATTTTTTTTATTATCACCTCTATGAGATCCTACTGATCAAACATAATAATTTTCCAGATTTCAGTTTGTAGGATTGTATATGACCATACTAGTGTTCATATCCCCCTCCCACCACACACACAAGCTTTCTGATATTTGCTATTCCTAAGCTTTCCACATTATAACCAATGTGATATAAAAAACATTAGTAAGAAAGGTGATGAGAATCCAAGAAACAATGTACACAGCTTAACTAAAGATTCTATGATGTGTGTATATACAGAACAGGTCATACACCAGTGAAAATTAGTCTGAATGACAAATGTTTAAATAATACTATTCATACATAGTCAAATATTAGCAAGAAACAAATAAAATAAAGGACATCACATAGCATCATATTGTACTTCTATTTTCTGTCTTATTGATAACACATTACCCTTCACATAATCAATCTAGGATCAGGCATTGGTAAACTGCTCTTTGATTCCAATCTTTTTGCATTTTTAATCATGATAAACATAAATACATTTTTTATTTCCTCTTGTAATTTATAAATAAATATTTTTTGCTGACTCTAGAAGAAGAAAATTGCATTTTACGAAATTGTTTCTTGAATTCGGTCTTATTATAGAACAAAACTGAATGTATATGATGAATATTTATATGTTAGAAATTTGTGAATAAATTAAACCATCAAAGTATTTTTTTTATTATTCTTTATTTTTAAGAGAATTTTTCTTAGAATAAATACAGATTCTATTATATTCTACTGCGAAAAATAAATGCTAAAACATATCCACAGCAATTCAGAAATTCATATTTTTCAAAAACCTGTTTTTCATATCTTTGGCCCTTATGGGGAGTGGGGGTGGAAACAAAATAACTATTTATGTTAAAAAGATTGCCAAACCCTGATCTAGATTAATATAATAATTTCAATTTCTATAGAAGACAAACTGCAAACTTTATTTCAGCCAATAATTTGGGTTGGATGTGATTACATACAAACCTTCAGCTACATAAAAATAACATCAAGTTATAACCAGATTCAATCTACAAATGCAGTAATCATTTAATCATGAAATCTTCAAGGTAAAATATCACTTTTATAATAATAAAAAAGCACATACTAATAATTAAAAAATTATGTTAATTATTTACCTGATTAAATATAAAAAATAATTCAAAAAAATTATATCATATAAGTATCTTATAATATAATAGAAATAATTAATATATTGTACCAGTCAAAACATGGTTGATCCATCTACCATGAGCTAGAATAATGTACTTCAAACCCAGTCAAGCCTGAAATTTAGACCAGGGACCAATGTGGATTTGAACCTATTCCCTAAGCCCCAGATCAAACACCTAATGAATAACATATAATGATGGCACATGAGAATTGATTCTAAAGTCCGGCCGATTAGCAGAGCAAAAAAGATAATAAGACTATATTAACTTTTTCTTTATTTTGTATATTTTTGTTACTGCATTCACAATAGTAGATTACAAATAATACACTAAAAGTTTAATGTCTCCAAAATATTTGTTGTTTTAATTGTATAATATTATATTTAAAAGATATGTGCAAAAAGTTTATTTCGATTGTAGTATGAAAGAATGTAGTCTTAATTGTTTAATTTATGTTGGAGTGAAATAAACTTATTTAAAATTTTAAAAATGTAAATGTTTATAATATGTAATAATTAAGTTTTTTTTATTTATCATTGTTATTATGTAATGACATTTTTAATTATAGGATGTTGGCTAGAATTGACCAAAGAGTTAATACAGAATGTTGCTACAGTTTCTCTTACATGAGTGAAAAAAGTTTATAAATAGAACCAAGCAGACTGAAAGTGCTCTCTCCTATACTGGCTTCAAAAAAAGTAAATCTAAGTTCCTTCATGTGATTTTTTATTTTATTTTAAAATTATATGACTATTAAATGGATAGAATGATGGGGTGAAATCAATAGTGTTTGTCCATTAAGTGGAAAAATTTATTAAGGGATTTGTGAAGAGTGACAATTCAATAAAAATATGAAAATTAATTCTTAGTGTTTTCAAAAACCACTGGAATGTTTCTTTGTTTTAAAAATGGATATTACCTACTATTCAATGATGATATTGCAATGTTAACAACAGAAAATATACACAAAGATTATGTTTTCCTGCTGATATAATTTTATGAGTTTGTGGATTATTTATACAAAAAATAGAAAATGTTCAATTTCCATAGCATCATCATGGATGAAATTAACATAAGTTCACTTGTAATGTTTTAGAAATTAATTACTTACTAAATGAAAGGATAGCCACACAGCATCATTCTGAATATAAATTAATATTTGTACACTTATAACATTATGTAGATCAAATATCTACTAAATGAAATAATTTAGATATGTAATAAATATTGGAATGAACAAAATGTGCTTTAAATTTTATAGCTTTTCATGATATTTAAACCTTCTGTGGAATAATAAGATACTGTCAGAATGTGGTTCAAGAAGAGACATTACAACTATGATACTATTATGGTAATGTTATGTTTGAAAACAATTACTCATGTCATTTGCTATTATATATTATTATTATAATTATTTGTAACTGTATTAATATAAATGGTAATATAATTTAAATTAAGTAGAGATTTATTTTACTTGCTTAAAATATAAGAGTTATGTTTTTCTAAATTCAAATTTATATTTTGTAGCTGAGTGATTATGATTTTAAAGTAAAATACTTATCTTCTTATTCTTTAATTATGAATTAATCTCATGTATTTATTTTATCTTATTCTCTTACAACAATGTAAGTGAATAGGTACATTCATATTTAGTATATTTTTATTTTCATTAACTATTTTTAAATATAAAGATTAAGAATGTTCTTGACTCTTATATTTTGAAAAGTGTATATGTGTCACATCACATCTGTCTTCCAGAAATATACTGTGTTGCTTAGCATTTTATAGATGAAGTTTGATATACAATCATTTATTAAATATAAAAGAATTAATGTCAATGTAAAACCAATTGCTTAAAGTATTATTGGACCATATGTATATATTTTAAATGTTCATTTAAAATATATGTTCATTTATATATATATATATGAAAAACAAAAACAAGTTTTATATACATAAACTTGCCATCGCTTATATTTATGATCAATAGATGGAGCTTTACCAAAACCTTGGTAAAGCTCCATCTATTGATCATATATATATATATGATTTTCATTCATATCTATCTGTTAATAAATTTTGAATTAATTTAAAACAAGTAAACTTGCTTCATTATTATTTAATTCTAAAATGAAAATTTATTGGATAAGATTACTTGGATGAGACAATAATCACTAATTGATTATACCACATAATTCATTTGAATCAGTTACAAAATAATTCAGAAAACAAAACCACAGGTTAGATAGGAGAGTATAATTGCATATCATTTTCTTTGTATTGAATTTAATATTTATTATCTGAATAGTATAAATTGTTATATAGCAATAAATTAATTGATTTGACATTCTTAAATATTTAATAAGTAATTTAGAAGGTTATGGTAATTATTTTGTTGGTAACAAGTAAAAGTTATATTAAAATAGAAACTACAGATGAATTGATTTGATGATTGATAAAGGTAATTGCAAGTAAATGTTATTGTATTTTATTTTAAATCATTATTTATTAAAGAGAATATTAAGTAATAAACTATATATTTATACTTTACGTTTGTCTTCAATATAATATTAAATTGTGCTTTCACAATTCCAACATAAAGCTATAACAAATTGAAAACTAAATTAAATGGCTGAGTGCTTTCAAAAAGATGTACTTCTCATATTCATGGCCAGTATTGATCCTTTCTTTGGAATCATTATATAAATAAATCTGATATGCAAATGAGTCACTAAGACCATATTTTAGATATCGCAAAACATACATCCTTATGATTAATGGTGAAAGAGTCCTCTGCTATAAAGTGTGCTTCTTTTACCTTTCACTTAATATCATGCCTCTCAATACAAACTAATTTTGCAAATGTGGGTTCGAACACATGTCCTGACAATTTTTGATGTTGAGCAAAAATTGAAGTGCATTCTGTATTTGTATGTGCTTTATTGTATCTACACTTGTGTTGTGATATCCTAGTAGCTATAGTGGCTCTCGTTTCACCATAGTATGATGATTTGCATCCATTATGAGGACATGCCACTCTGTACACAGCCTGTGGCATCTGATCAGAAGCTATAGTGACTTTAGTGTTGTAAAGAAGCCTATTAGTTGAGATAGGTGTATGAAAACTCAAATGAAATTCCTTAGAAAAAGTCTTACAAAATGTTTTATGTAAAGAGTGCATGTAGGGCAACAATATAAAAGGTGTGTTGTCTTCATCTCTGTGTTTTCCAATATTATTTACAAAACATCTAATTTTTCTATATACTATATTGTGCCTGTATCCTGATTTGATTAAGTTGTTAGTATGTTAGATGTAAATATTATGGCAGTGTTTGAAGGCAAGTGGTACCACATGAAAGATGGGTGGCCTATGGGATTGCCCATGAGCGACATCATGGCTAGCATCTATTTGAATTTTTATGAAAAACAAGTATTATCTGAATACAACATAGTAGATAATAATATAATATATGAGGTATGTGGACGACTTATTTGTTGCTGCTCCAGTAAATTTTGTTGAGCACATCAAAAATCAGATACAAGCGAACACATCATTAAATTTAAATATTACATGGGAAGATATGGGGCAAGAGATAAAATATTTAGATATCAAGGTACAAAGACAATGAAGTATGCTTAATTATGCAATGGTCATAAAGCCACCAGAATTTCGTGGACAGATTCACCCTGAATCATACACACCTATGACTCACAAGTTTGCTGGATTGACATCATTTCATTTCAGAAATTACTATTTGTGCAAGTTTGAGGCAGACAGAAGGTCTAACTTAATTAATTACACTAACAACTTAATCAAATCAGGATACAGGTGCAATATAGTATATAGCAAAATTAGACATTTTGTAAATAATATTGGAAAACACAGAGATGAAGACAACAGGCCTTGGATATTGTTGCCTTATGTGCACTCTTTACATAAAACATTTTATAAGACTTTTTCTAAGGAATTTTGTTTGAGTTTTCATACACCTATCTCAACTAATAGGCTTATTAACAACACTAAAGACACTATAGCTTCTGATCAGACCCCACAGGCTGTGTACAGAGTGGCATGCCCTCATAATGGATGCAAAGCATCATAATATGGTGAAACGAGAGCCACCATAGCTACTAGGATATCACAACACCAGTATAGATACAATAAAGCACATACAAATCCAGAATGCACTTCAATTTTTGCTCAACATCAAAAATTGTCCGGACATGTGTTCGAACCCGCATCTGCAAAAGTAGTTTGTACTGAGAGGCATAATATTAAGGGAAAGGTAAAAGAAGCATACTTTATAGCAGAGGACTCTTTCACCATTAATCATAAGAATGCATGTTTTGCGATGTCTAAAAGATGGTCTTAGTGATTCACTTGCATATAATTTGCATATCAGATTTATTTATATAATGATTCCAAAGAAAGAATCATAACTGGCTATGAATATGAGAAGTACATCTTCTTGAAAGCGCTCAGACATTTAATTTAGTTTTCAATTTGTTATAGCTTTACGTTGGAAGTGTGAAAGCATGATTTAATATTATTATAAAGTGAATATTAAGTCAATATATGGTCATTGTAATCTTATTCAGTTATAGAACTGGTAATAGTAATAAATTTTATTCTATTATAAATTAGAGTAATTTGATTTAATTATATTATAAATTTGTTGATGTGGACAATAATTTCAACTTAGATATTAAATTTTAATAATAATGTTTGATTATAGCAAACAATATTTCATATGACTTGATAATTATAGTCTAAAATTTTAACAATTTAGCTTTACTAAACAGAAGAGTAAGTAATTGGCTGTGATTTGTCAATTGTATTAAAATAAGTATCAAATAGGAATTTATCATTTATTTTATATATTGATATATAATTGGATACTATAAATTTTAATATTATTTAATATAGTGATTTTATTTTGTAGTATTATAAATTGGAGAAAATGAAAAGATATGTTAGGTTAATAGAATTTGTATTATTATTAAGTATTTAATCTTATTATAATCGACTTAGTTAATAAAAGTATATTGATATTAGTAAAATAGTATAGCTGATTTAGTATTGCATTTGATTTGATTTAATTATAATTAGACATCAATTATTGAATTATATATTTAGTTACATACCATTGATATTGTAAATTTGTAGGGTATATTAAAATTATTATCTATTCCATCCATAAATTATTTCATTTAAATATAAATAACATTTAATTTTTAGTACAAGTTTGTATTATTATGAACAATGTGTTGACTCATGGGGAATATTAAAGTATATCTATGTAATTCTTTGTCATTGTTTTTTATTATAAGTGGATTATATAATAGGCATAAATTGTTGTTTATAAATTAATGATATTTAGTATTATTGCTTTATCTTTAATCTATTGCAAATAATGTTTATATTTAAAATAGCTTGAACTAATATTATTTGTTTTATATTCCTTAAGTTTAGGCCATTAAATAAATAACAAATCAGTCATAAAAAGTAATGCATACAGAAGCAATAATATGTTTAGTTGGTGTTAATTATTTCACAACTAATATATATTTATTAATCATAGATTATTTAGATATTCTAAGTTGGAATCTAAAGTGAAAAACAAACCTCCTCACTCTGTAAAACATTATTAGACAAATAATTGAAAATTCCCATTATAATCTCAATAGTTATATCTAAAAAAGTTTATGAATATATATATATATATACACAAAAAAAAAATTTTTATATATTCATGGCAATATCTTGGAAATAAAGGTTGTTCTACTTTTCATATATGGAAAATAATTAAGTTTGTCTTATGACTCAATAAAATCTAGATGATTAAGCTAATAGTGAATCCACTTTTGGCTTAAAATTGGGTCATACACAAATACTATTTGTATATAATATGATTTCAACTTGCTATATTGTTTTTTAATGGCTGTTTGCCTGATAACATCATAACCAAAATATTTCTAGATGAATACACAGAAATTCTCATTACAATTTTAACATTACCATTTATTACATTTTGAATATACATGCATTTTGAATATTTATTTTTATATAATCTAAATAAGCAGAGAGAAAAATACTAATTAGTTTCCATCTGACATTATTATTATTTTTTTCACTGAAATTTATTTATAAAGAAACTGCCATTTCATATCAACTAATTTATAAATAAATCTCCAACAACTCTCTATTTTTAAAATAATTCTTATTTTGCTACCTGTTAATACAAGCAGAAGGATTTTATTTATTTATTGTCAAAAAAAAAGAACAATAGAAAAATGGTACTCACTCAATTAATATAAATTATTAATAATAATTTACAGGAATTTAAATACACTTGTCTTTAATTTAACATTTCAAAATAATTTTCCAAAATAATTAATTCTAACAAACAAAAAAAAATAAAGAGTTTCCTTATAATTTTGTTGATATTATATCTGTATATTAAATTTTATGCTGATCAAAATTGCAAATTACAATCTTCTTATAATTTGTTCAACACAAGTGTGTCTATTATCAGTATCAGATTATTAATTATGATTTAAATAATAGTTTTTTAAAAAGTCTTACAAAAGCATGCTTAACATTTGAAATATTAGATTTGATTTTTTTTTAAAAAATCATTAAAACTGAAAAAAAAAAAAGAATAATAAAGGAATACAGAAACAAAAAAAAATACAATGCTGTTATCACTTACTATATATATTAAAACTATTGCAAAAAGTCTAACAATTTCACAAATTCCATAAATTAATATATATATATATATATTATAAGGAAATAATTGTTTTCATTTTATATTTTTTAATTATAAAATATTTTAATTAATATTTTTTAAAAAAATAAAACAATTACTTTTATTATAAGCAGAATAACTTTTATTACATATATTATTATTCCAATTTTTATGTAATAATTTTACTATATTTTATACTGTTATAAATGATTTGTTATAAGAAAAAAAATTAGTTGAAATTTATTTTTTTTTAAAAAAATCTTAAATAATAACTTTACAAAATGATGAAATTAAAAATAAGAATAATTTTATGAAAATATTAAAATAAGTAATAATAAAAAAATTAAAATATGATATTTACTCTGTAATACATATGAAATAACACTATTGCAGAATAGTGAAACATTATGTATTTGAATTCAAATATCAACTATATATATATAATTAAAAAGGACTTGAACTTAGACTTTCAAGCTCTCCATGTCCATTCACTCCATCTTATATAACTGATACACATGATCATATATATGTGAAAAAGATAAATGATCTCCAATATATCTATTTCATGTTGAACCAGCACTCATCAGTTGATCCAGATAATGACCTCCCACACATATATACAATTAATACTCAGTTGATATTAAGATAGCAGATTATCAAACTTTAAAGAACAAGCTTCAACCTTCTCCACACTCCAACTTTTAAGCCATCTATATCATTGAAAAGCTAATGGTGTAACATTAAAAGCCTTTGTTGATACCTATATTATTGTCATACCCATGGTGATTTTAATTCACTCTGACCCTACACATACAAGACATTAATATGTCCATTTAAATATACAGGAGAGATGGGAAGAATACAGGCTAAATATGTAATATTCCAATACATGTATATTGTTGATACTAAACTCAATATAATTAGAAAAAACTTGAATCAGACTATCAAACTCTCCACAGCCTTGACCACATATATGTGGAAAAGATAAATGATCTCCAACACACGTATTTCATGGAGAATGTGCACCCATCAGTTGGTCCAGATCACTGTTTCCCATACATATATACAATTAATGGTCAGTCTATATTAAGATAGCAGATCATCAAACTTTAATGGACAAGCTTCAATCATTTATTTCCACATGCCAACTTTTCAGCCATCCATATCATTAAATATTTAAGGAAGTAACACTCAAAGATCTTGTTGATGCCCATATTATTGCCATACCCATGTTGACTTTAAGTCCATTAAAGTCTGATCTGCTATGTTAATATAAACTGAGCATTGATTGTATGTATAAATGTCAGAGGTAGTTATCTGGACCATCTGGTGAGTGCAGGTTCCTCATGATATATGTATATTGGAGATCATTTATCTTTTTCACATACATGTGGTCATGTGTAACAGTTGTATAAGATGGAGTGTATAGCTGCAGAAAAATTGAAAGTCTAAGTTCAATTCCTTTCTAATTACATTAAGTTTAGTATCGACAAAATACAAGTATTTGACTAGTGTATATATATCAAAACTGTATAGTGTTAGAATATAAATTAAATTATAATTACTATTAAAAATAGTTATAAATATCAATCATACTTCCCTCCTAATTTTTATAATGAATAAATATGAGATATTGATTCTCTCATTTTTTGGAAAATATAAACTGAATATTATATATAAAAATAGGTGATTGTTAAAACATTAAAACTGCAAGAATAAAATTCATTTTAATTAAGGCATGTAATAAAAAAACATCCAACTATCATTTCTGTGGAGGTTTTCAGGTATTCCAAGATGCATGATGATTGAGAGTTGATCATAAAATGTATGTTCAAATTTTTTTAAATTTATTTTAAGTGATTCGGTGACACTTCATATTAAATAGTAGGAAATATATGGGTACATATTCTTCATTTATATATTTTAATAAGATTCAAAAATATTTGCTTTAAAGTGTGATAATAATACCTATGCCCAACCATTATTTGCAATGCCTGGCCAAATCACATAGAACATAAGCTACAAACTATGAAATGAAATTGGAATAGATATGGACACCAAACAATATTACATATGCAGAATTTAACATACTATTTTAACAAATAACATTTTTAATGCATGATATTTCTATTTCACACAAGAGAGGAACTGATTAATATTGGTTCAGCATAAAATGTGCATCTTGATGATCATACATCTTTTTCATATGTCTTTGGTCATATGTTTATGATTATACCCTGCCACAAGATGTTAAAAGTAGATCGAAAGCAGTCACTATCTCGCATGAGAGTAGATGAGTGAAATTACACTACAGAAATATTCATTAAAGTGAATAATCTTTAGTCTAATGAAAGATTAATAAAAATTACTAACAACAATACTTTATTTACAAAGTATCAGAATTGTCAGACAACATATAATGTTATTTTACCCTAAGCATGGCAACATTACAGGCTGTATCATAAGAAATTATGACAATTTTTATCATTATTATTTAATAATAATAATTGCTTTAATAAGTTATTTATCCAATACTTTTTAACTTTTAGTACACATGCACACTGGTAAACAAAAAGAAATGATTATAATTATTTGTAAAGTATCCAAAGATTATTTTCATTAATTTTAAATATTAATCTTTCAATTACACATTATATACTAACATTGCTTTATAATTAAACACACATGCAATAAGTAAATATCTGCCATTTAATAAACACTGGATATAATTTTATGTATGGCAGACCCTCACAAACACAATACATCTATTCATGTCATTAGCTTCATAGCATAATCATACACATATATCTAGATAGGGATTATTATAATCAACAGACCTTTTTCCAATGATAATTCTAGGGAGTATCAACTTTAGATCTGAATACCAACTTAATAATAAGCTAGCTTAATTAACTGAAATGATCCCTTGGATCTGACTTTGAAATTATTAGACCAAAATCATGAATAAATTCACTATATATTTAACCATTCAACAGTGATCTAACTAATCCATTTATATTATGATTTTGACATATATAAAATATAATTCATGGGAGTGAAAATAAGAGCTAATTTATGTATAAATAAACTCAAATGAATTTCAAAATAAATCTCCATTTTAAAACTCTAATAATTATTCCACATTTTGGATATTTTACATTACACATTTTGCAAGAGATCACTTTTCATTTTTGTAATGAATATTGCATCATTGATTATTTTAACTAACTCTACTTTCTACAGAAAAAAGTAAACTACATTTTTTTTTTCTTTTAAAGGTGAAATTTAACTAATCATATCATATATATAACTTAATTAATTAATTTAATTTGTTTTTTAAATAGGATAATGCAATCTTCTGGAATATTCTAACATAGACAATTTGTAGAGAAGTAAACAGCTCTTTCCTGAGGATGGTAGTATGGCAATAACCAAATAGTTTGTTTCTGAATGGAAACACCTTTCTTCCTGAAAGTTTTTTGAAAAATTTTCAGAAATAAAGTTTATAAATATGATTTATAAATAGGATTCTTGCAGAATAATGATGACCAATTTTCTAAATATGTATAAAATTTTGATTTATACAGGCAGACATTAGAAAGGGTCAGGCATTCAAATCTGTTATACTTAGCTTTTCAGCAATGTGTTTTGATGTTTAAATACCAATAAAGATCCTTAACTAAACATATGATTTTTTTTTTCATTTTCTTTTATTTATTAGCATATTTCTTTGTTAAATTTTTGTATACTTATTGTTATATAAGTTCTAAAACAAGTGAGTTTGTGCTGTTTAATTATTCTGTTATGTAAAATTTGAAATAAGTATACACACATTCAATGTATGTGTTTTAGAACTTTTTGGAGAATAATAAAAACATAAATCATTTAACTATATATGAAATTTAGCACAGTGGGCCCTTTAATATATATTATTTCATTTAAAGTTGTAAATAATAATTTTTATTAAGCACAATGTCAACACGTAATACTTAAATAAGGCTATAAATTTGACAATCATTAATGTTTAACAGAAACAGTGGACTTAATCAGTGAAGAATTTATTAGCTTCACACTTCCAAATCAAAATAATTTAGATTTGCCTATATAATTAAAAAAATAGGTTGAGGATAAGAGGGTCGTTCTTATCTTTATAAAGTTGAATCTTGTGTTTAGATTTGTAAAGGTAAAATTATGTACAGAACTTTTCATTTCTTCTTGTTCTTTTTAAATTATAGCTCCAACATAATAAATATATAAAATATACATACATTCTTCATTTTTCTTTTTAAAATTTGTTTATTCAATATTTTACCATAATTTTATTTTTCCATCATAACGTTTCAACTACATTCAGTAGTCATTATCAAGATCCCTTAAACAAAAAAATAAAAAAACATAAAAATAATAACAAAAATAAATAAAATATTAATAAATCACAAATATATATAATATTCAAATAAAATCACAATATTATTACATCTACAAATGTAATCATTTACCGCCTTCCTTATATTTAATTATTTGTTTTAAATACCTTTATAATTTAATATTCTTCTTATATAATTTTATTATCTATTCTCTAAATCTTTATCCATTAACATTCCTTTTAATACCTTTTTATTCTTATATTATATTATATTATCAGTATAAACCAGTATTAAATAGGATGCTAGTAAATAAATATATTAAAAAATAAGATAATATAGGAGAAAAGGTATTAAAAGGAATGCTAATGGGTAAAGATTTAGAGAATAGATAACAAAATTATATAAAAAGAATATTAAATTATAAAGGTATTTTAAAAAAATAGTTAAATATAAGGAAGAAGGTAAATGATTATATTTGTAGATGTAATAATATTGTGGTTTTATTTGAATATTATAAATATTTGTGATGTATTAATATTTTATTTATTTTTGTTATTATTTTTATGTTGTTTTATTTTTTTTGTTTAAGGGAACTTGATAATGACTACAGAATGTAGTTGAAATGTTGTTATGATGGAAAAATAAAATTATAGTAAAACATTGAATAATCAAGTTTTAAAAATAAAAAGGAAGAATGTATATATATATAATATTTCTTTGTAGAGGTCTCTCTTGTAATGAATTAAGCAAGGGAGGCAATTCAAGGAGAAATGGGATGGTCAAGTTTTCATATGAGAGATGCAAAAAGTAAAATGAAAAATTTGCAGTTTATGGATAATAAAAGAATAGCTAAAATAGTATTGAATTGGGTTATGAGTAAAGGGCAGGCAACGAGATGGGTGAGAAAGGTAATATGGTATGCAAAAGATTTGGATAAAGAATTTATATCTGTGTATTTGTACAAAAGAAGGGATGATTGTGTTAGGATGATTGTTGAGTGTTATAGTGGTAAGGAATGGGATAAAAGAATAGATTTATTAATAAAGAATAGGGAGTTAGAGAGCTGGAGAACTAGTATGGAGAGTAAAAAAAATTTAAATATATATAAAAATAAACGGAATATTAGGTGTGAGTTAATTTATGATAATAGTAAGGAAAGTAGTTTATTGTTTAAGGCTCAAACAGGATCTTTAGCAACAAGAGAATATACATGTAAATGGAAAAATATGGGTGATTTAATCTGTAAATTAGGTAAGGAAGGAATAGAAAATATTAGGAATTTGTTAATTGAATGTAAATGATTGAAAACAGAAAGGGCACATATAATGAAGTTATGGAAAAATAAATATAAAAAAGTGATTATACAGAAAGTAGATTATTGTTTTTATGCTAGGTTTGGAAAAAGATAAGAAGTATTTAGATATCAAGGCTGTAGAGTTGACAAAGATTATGTTTGTGAAAATGGGATGGAGCAGAATATGGGAAAACTTAGACTGGGGAATGTAAAATTAAGTAGGTAACAAGTTTTTTGGTATAATTGCTGAGCACATGTACTAAGGTTATAAGCCTTATTTAAGCATTAAGTATTATTTCATTTATTAATTTTAATTACAGCCATACATACAATTATCGTAAATTAATTTATTCATTAAGTTTTAAATCAAAGTCAAGCTTTTCATTTCTCTAGCATTTATTTGAAGATGTTTTAATATAAACAACAAGTAAATAACTTTACTTACAATAAAAAAACAATGAAAGATAAACATATATATATTGAAATCATTATGGGTGTCATGGCATACAATAACAAAGTGTGTGTGCATATATATATAAAGTTGAAAACAGTTACAAATAAACACAGACAATTTTTTTTGTAGATATTTTTTATATTACACTAGAATAACACTAAAGATTAAATAATTTTGAATTTAATTTTTATCATTGTAAATTAAACATTCAAAGAGGTCTAATTAATATTTTATTAATTTTGATTTTGAAATTAAAACAAGCATTTTTTATGCTAAAATAGATATACTGATAATTACAAAACTCCACTATCTATTTTAGAAATCTTTTTAAAGTAAAGATTGTATAACGTATTTTGATAAAATTCTACAAAGTTGTTTTCAAAGGATGAAAGTGAATTAAAAAGAGTCATTAAATTTTCAATCAAGATAAGAAAAACATTGTTAACTAATATATTTTTCCCTACATCATGTCTATAAAAGGAGTGGAAAAAATTATACAGTGGTTATGGGTAGTGCTTATGGGTTCCAAGAGTTGTACAGAGATACTATGAAGGAATAATTGAAGGCAAGGCAGTGGATCTGGCTACTGCTAAGAATTCACTATTCACATAGAAGCAAGACCCAAATTTCCTGTGTTTTTATAGCCTATATGGTATTAAAAAGTATGTCTGATGTCTATCCAATACTAGACTAAATTGAGACAATTGAATGGAACAGTTACTGGATTATACCTTTACTGATGATGACAAGAAGCTAGTTTACTGTTTAGTTTGGGACCAGCTTACCCAGACATGCCATCAGCTTGCTGAAGAATTAGTTTATATGTATGCTGATTTATCTATATGCAGAGAAGCACAAATAAACATATACATATGAAGCATAGCTGCAAGTAGTAATATATATATATGTATAGAGAGAGAATAATATTTTAAGTCATTTACTGAAAAAATGACATTTAAAATCTATAACTTAAAAGTACAAGTAAATACTTTTTGCTTGAATTAAAAATCTAAAAGTAAAGAATTGATGCATAGCTCCAAAAGTATTTCTAGACTGGAAAACAAAGAAACTTGCTGGAGTTTTTTTTTTTTTTAATGTTTATAATTAATCAACAGTAACAAGTCAAAGATATGACATTACCTTTTTTTTTTAAAAAAAAAAAAAAGAGAAAAGACTTTTATGAGGGGCCATCAAAGAATTTAATAACTGATTTGTATTATTATATATGTATGAATTTTATGTATATTTTCAACATGGAATTAATTGTGAAATATATATTTTTAATAACTTTATTATTTTGATAAATTAAAATATATGATATAAATGTCAGTGTGCACACACATTTCCATGCAAACACACATATATGTTAAATCAGACATTAATTATGTAATATAAAAAAAGGAATTTTATATATAGGTTTATGACAAATCAAATATGTTAATAAATTATTATATTGCATATATGTGTTCTGACACATAGGTGTTTTATGTAAACCTATTAGAACATATATATATATATATATATATATATATATATATATAAATCACAATGTGATAACATTTCTTTTTTTTTGTATGTTAATCAAAATCAGAAGGCTTAATTTATATGTGTATAATCATATTCTTCACATCTTAAATTCATTTTTTTATTGTTGTTATTAAAGTAATATTTCCTTGTTAAAATTATTTCAGTGAACTTACTCAACGCTAAATAGTTTTTAGAATATTATATGTTATGTCATCTCTTGCTCACAGTAACAGTTATAGAGTTGTGTTCTCTGAGCTAGATTCATGTGCAACAGTTTGTTATATGAAAAGGTTTATATTAGTGTTTATGGGCATCCTATTGATGATGATCCTGATTGGTGCAAAGGGAATATCCTTTAAAATCCATGCACTACATTTTATTTAGATTTGGTATTCATTTAGAAATTAAGTTTATAGTTGATCAATACATTGATGGCATTAAGTGGCCAGAGCATTGATGATGATCAACATGTTTAATATTCCAGCATTATTGTTTTTATTGTTATATATTCTGATGGTTTGTGGATCCAAATTAATGTTTAAATAATCTGTCCCAAGCTGAAAAGAACTAAATAATTAGCCCGGTCTATAGTTTAACTGTTGATTTACTTTTATTGTTAATCATTCATGATGATGGATGAATGCTGGTGAACTTATAGTTAACATACTTATACTTAATATATTTAGCTGTGCTGATTTTTCAGAGTGATCTCACAAAATGATCTTATACTCATTACTATTATATTAAATTTCAAATTAAATTTTATATTTTGTTTATTTGAAGATGGTGGTGAGTGACATCACTCCAAGAACCCCACCAATATTTTCAATGCCATTACAATATATATTTAATATGTAACTTAGGAATAGGCATATTGCAATAGTATATAATAAAAGATGATCTGAAATTTGGTATTTTAGGTGCCTTGAAATACAGCTGGAGTAATTATAGATGCTTAACAACAAAAGCTAATAATTTTTTTTAAAACAAGTCATTGACTTCTTTGTTTAATTAAAATCAATTCATTAAATAATATATTATATAAACACTTTATATATAATAAAATGTAGTTGGTTATAATTAAGTATACACTAACAGGTCATAAAATAGAACATAAAATAGTTAATATATTAAAATAACTTTAAAAAGTTGCTTTTTTAAAAAATTAATGAAGTAAATATTTTGTAGCATGAATTCTCTACAGTTTGTTGTAGGATTTTTTTGAAAGTTTAGATTTGAGAAAGGCAGGAGTTTTCCCTCTTTTTCATTCACTCATTCTAATGATGATTCAATGCAGCTAGAATAAAGCAAAAATCTACACTGATAAATTTCAATAAAAATTGACTATATATACTTTTGATCTCTTGTGTTTAATACATTTGATAATCTCTTATTTTCAACACCTTTATGATCTCATTTTATTATAATTATATGAGTTTTCAAAAGACCAACATTATTTAATTGACTGATTTTCAAAACACTGTAATTATTATATTGCTTGATTTTTTCCTATGTTTTTGAATCTCATATCTCAAAACAAATTTAATATTTTCATTAATTTATTTTAATTGAATTATTTATGATATATTTCTTTAAACATTAGTAAGCTTGATTGAGTTGTTTTGACTTATTCATACTTGAAAAAGTGAATCACAAATTTAAAAGATTTGATTGGGTAAAAATATGTATATCAATCACATTAGTCCATTCAATATTCATATATACACATAGAACAAGAGATGATAAATCAATGTTTCTATTGCAAACATATTATACAATGAAACACTATGGTATTTAGAAAAACATAAGTTACAAACTTAGTTCATGTACCTACATATTTATGCAACTAAAAGTGAAAAAAAAAACAATAGACATATTTAATTTGCTGCCGTATATATATAACAATTTTAGTTTGAAACATGTAAAGCAAAATTTGAAAGGTGATAACATAGCCATGAAAAAAAAAAAAAATAATAACCATAAATGGATAATGAAAGCAAATGCTATTATGAATATCAGTGATTGACAAAAGATGAGATGTTTCTGAGTCCTTATAAAAAGTAGAGTAGAGAAGTGACTAATGCCATAAAAATTCAAAAGAAAAAGTTAAATGTTTTTTTTTTTTTTTTTTCACTGTAAATTTATTTATCCTTTATACGCGGACCAAAAAAATCCAAAAATGAAAAGGAAATAAATTGTTTTTGTTTTTTTCTTTTCATTAATGATAGTTAATCTGTGCTTTTAATACTTTGCTTTTATTTCTCATTAGGAACCAGAATAACTAAATGAAAATGTAGCATCAAGAACAAAACAATTTACAAATGGATTTGATCAGCAAATATTCTTTTAACAATTGAAGTTTTCAATATATTGATTAAATCAATAGAATATCTACATTTAGTGAAAAAAATTCTAACTTCAGCTATATAAAAACACCCCGCCAATAACAATAACAAAAATATTATCATTTGGGACTGAAAATGTATTTTTAATATATATATATAACATGATTGCATATAAATCGTTGGAAAAATTCCTACAAAAAATTTTAGGCATTTATTTTTTACAAAAAATTTTAATAACTTACATATATGTACTTACACGCCTAAAATGTATAGCACTGATCTGTTAAAAATAAATTCTTTCACTTAAAAAAAAAAAAAAAAAATTTTAATATCTAATGCTACAATAAATCCATTTCTCATTCTTAGATAAAAAAATATTTTTTCCAGTTTTTGATTGGGAAAAAAAATCATTATACACTAATATATATATATGTTGTGGTAGTAAATTTTTAAATCAACAGAAAATCAAATGCACATACACGTATTATTATTTACTTCTTGTTTTTGTCCTTCAAAATTGTAAATATCTATATTATAATAATTAGAAATTGTTCTAATACATTGAGTAATATTTAAAAAATGATAGTTAAAAATGTATTTGAAAAATTTGAGATGTGCTAAAGCAGTACATACGACAAAAAGTCAAACAGCACTTAACACTTTAAGGTAAGACTTTGGCTTAAATAACATTATCATAAAATAAAGCACTTTCAAATATCTGTCAATATATTGTTGATTAAAAACTATATTTTATCATATTTTTACAAATTACATCTTTTGAAGTTAAAATAGAACAACAAAAAATGTTATATTTTCAAATAATATGTATATATCAGTAATATATTAAGTATAATGTAATATAAAAATGGAAGACCACTAAAACCAACAACACCCCAAAATTGGCCAAGCTCATAAGAATTGCTTTCTCTTTCATTATTCCTTTAGAAAAAGCTGTTAAAGAAGCCTTTCCCCTTCATGAGAATTATTTATTAAAAAGACTTTTATCCCTTTTCATATATCTCTTTTCAAGTCTATTTACATTAAAATGAAATGAGTCTCAATAATTATTATTGTATTGATAATTTCAATAATATATTGGACTTATCATTATTGAAGATTAGTATTACCTTTATAAATATGATTTATAATTTTTGTTTGATTTAAGAAAATAATAGTTATATTTGGCTATTTGGTTCCATCATTTTTAATACTATTTATAGAAAAACTGTAAGAAATATTATACATCCATAAACTTTATCAGTTTAGTTGGCTGCAAATATAATTGTGGATTATTTATTAATTAAATTAGTTGGAGATAGAAGAAAGATAGTTAAGATAATGTTTATGACCGTTATTAAAAATAGCATTAATGAGGTAATCATTTGTAAAATGGCCAAGAAATTATTACAATAATTTTTTTATTAAGATTACTGATACAATGGCTATTTCTGTGAAGGAGTTTATTAGTAGCAAAGTAGAATTCACCAGATTCGAGAAAAATAGTTTGGCACAATATTGGTTTGCTTAAATAAATGATCTATATCATTTAAAAAAAATAATGAATACAAAAAAAGGATAATAGAAAGGGAAAAAAATAAACTTCAGCAATTTATTCTGTAATATCACCAATACATATGCAAAAGCAAATTACAAATAAAAATGTCAATGGGATAATCATTTGTAAAAAGACCAATCATCTGTTTGATTTTTTTTTTTTGCTAGACTTCTAATATAAATGTTATTCCCATGAAAAAGTTTATCCCTATAAAAGAACAGTTAATCATATTCAAAAAAAAATTGAATTGCATAATATTATAATGCAAGGCAAGACTAAAAGCATGTTGAATGCTATCTCACAAGAAATTTCAAATCTTGAAATCAACAATCATATATAAAGTTGTTTATGTGGTAATTATATGTAGTTAAAAGAAGATTTTTAGCTGCCATTAAAATGTAACTCTCTCTCTCTCTCTCTCTCTCTCTCTCTCTCTCTCTCTCTATATATATATATATATATATATATATATATATATATATATAATATTTAAATACCTGTACATTTTCAATACTAAACTTAATATAATTATGAGGAACTTGAAGTCAGACTTTCAAATTTCCCACAACTGTCCAATTCACCTTATATAACCAATACACATGTCCACATACATGTGAAAAAAAGTAAATGATCTGTAATATATATATGTCATCCTGAACCAGCCCTCATCACGTGGTCCAGATCACCATCTCCCATACATATATACAATCAGTGCTCAGTTTATATTAAGAGAACAAATCTTTAAACTTTAATGAACAAGCTTCAATCTTCTCCAATCATCAACCCTGTAGCCATCCATATCATTGGGAAATCTGAACATGGAATGCTCAAAGCCCTTGCTGATGCCAATACTATTGTCATACCCTTGTTGAACTCGACTCTCCAACACTTCAGTCATACATATCATTGGATATCAGTATGACTATAATATTGGTATCAGCAAAGGCTTTGAGCATTCCATCACCAAATTTTCAATGATATGGATTGTTAAAGAGTTGGAGATTGGAGAAGAATAAAGCTTGTCCATTAAGTTTGATGATTTGTTATCTTAATATAAACTGAGCACTGGTTATATGTATATATGTGTGGGAGATAAGCATCTAGACCAACTGGTGAGTCCTAGTTCAGCAAAAAATATGTATATTGAAGATCATTTATCTTTTTCATATGTATATAGTCATGTGTATCAGTTGTATAAGGTTAATTGGATAGCTCTGGAGTGTTTAAAAGTATGAGTTCAAGTCCCAGATATATATATATATATATATATATATATATATATATATATATATATATATATATATATATATATATAAACTGTAGCCTTTCTATTTTTCTAAATTGCTCTATGGATGTGAATAAGTCAGTTTTCCTAGAAATTTTTAATTTTATACAATAGTTAGATGTAATTTATTATTTAATTTATGGAAAAAATTAAGATACACTGTTTCCTTAATATTAAAATTAAGTTAGTTTATTTTAAACCAGTATAATTTAATAAAAGTAATAAAATTAAAATATAAAGTATTATTTATTGACAAATAAAAGTGAATAATAATTAAAATTACATAACATAGTATTAAAACAATAGTCATACTGATTAAAGTTACTATTTTGTAATTTTTAACAGTGTAATTTAAAAGTTGATATTTTAATTATAATTTTAATAATGATGAAATAAATGCAGAATTAAATGTGTGTTGGTAGGTATGCACGCTCACATTCTGAGAAAATTAATTAAATTTTATTTCTTTGTTTTTAATTTGATTTATCATTTGTTTAAATAATATTTGTTTCATGTTTATTTCATTGTATCAATTTTATAAAAGTGTAAAATAATTATTATAGTAACATAACTGATAAACTTTTATATGTATCCAACTTTAAATTGAAGTAAAAAGTGTTTTTATTAAAGGATATATTTAAATAATGTATTAAATTAAAATTTTAAAATTTATTGCATAATATTCAATATTAACTTATTTTAGAAGACTTAAAAGAAATAATTAATTTGTAAATTTTAGCAAGTGTCTGGAATTAATTGACTAATAAATTAGTGGTAGATTATCCCTATAAATATAGGTGAGCAGATATGAAAAGAAATGAAATTAAGAAAATAGCAGAGGAATAAAACTGGATTCCTTGTATTTTTTAAATCTAAGTCTAAATTGTAAAGTTCAGTTAAGAATAATAGCTAGACTCTCAAAAGATGTCAAGAATTTAATTAATGCAAGAACAGTTAAATATTGAACAAATAAAATATTAAAAGAGTAGTTTAAACAAAGATGAGGAATGTTTTTTTTATATTCCATTTTTTTTAGAGATCAAATTATAGAATGTATGTGGAAGTGATATAAAATGTGATGATAATAATAAAGCCAGATTGTAATCTATATTATTATAAATAATAGAAAAGAATATCATATCATACTTAATAATGAAACAGTTATATATTTTATAAATAAGAAAAAAACATAGAGCATATAATAAGTTATAGAGTTATAATAAGGTTATCCTATTGTAGAATATAATAAAACAATACTTTTTCGGAAGAAAAAAAAGTAGAATATAACATTTAAGTTGTCTACATTATTAATATGTTTAGTATATAATTATTATGGAATGTCTTAATACTTAACAAAGTTTAAGATAAAAAATGCTATTTTATAATAATAAATAATTTTGAAGTGCAAATTATTTACTTTTCTTATAATAATTTTTTTAAATGTTAATTTCACATTTTACAATCTGTTTAATATTTTTTTTGTTTGAAATATAATATTTGTAATTTTAAATTTTATATTGTTAATATTGTTTTATAATTAATGAAGTGTCTATAGTTTCTTTTTCTGTCTTGTTCAAGTCATTACACATCATCCTAACCACACATTCATTGTAATAATTAAATATATTTGGATATTATTGCACATAATCTAAACCAAATAATGAATAATAAACATACTGTTTGTTAAAGATATTTTATAGTGAATATAAAAGTTAAATAATGCAAATTTTTATTTAATTGACTCAATGGTTATAGTAAAGATTAATGTTTAAAATGTCATATCAAAAATAAAATAATTGGATATGATACAAATTATTTTAAAGTTTATTCATAATAGTAAATAGTAATCTTGTTAGTTCATAACTTTAATTTAGTTTTAGTTTAATTTACACATATATTTTTCAATGACTTCAAAAGGGAAAAAAATAGTGAATATATTTGTTTTCTTATTATTATTTTTGTATAGCTGGATGTATGTAAAATTCTTTATTACAAGTAATTATGTCAATTAATTTACTTAATTCAAAAAATGAAATAATATAATATAATACAATATATCTAATAATAATGACCTGAAATTTTAATTGTGTTATAAAATATTATTCAAGGAGAAATAGAATCATTTTATTAAATAAAAGAATAAAAAATAGTATGATAGTTAAATTTAATTTTAAAAAAGTTAATATTAAATATAATTTATTTTCTTAAGTGTGAGTCATAGGAGTATTACTAATATTATAAGGAAGTAGTGTATTGATATTCCTATGCCATTGAGAATATACCTGCTGGTGTATTTTTAATGTTAAAAAAGAAGTGTACCTTACTGGATGCTCAAACAATCTTTCATGATTTGTAAGAATGATGACTTATTAAACAATTTGTTAAGACTAGGGTAATTTATGTTAGACATGTTAGTAAGAAGTCTGAACTATGAAATATTTTCTTAGTGGCTGGTCATTTAGATACGGTACAATGCATACACTTAATATATATTGTAACATAAATAAATGATCAAAAGATATTACCATACCTGAATTGTCCATAGAATGATTATATAAGAAATAATCATAAATTCAAAATTTAAATGATGATCAAAAGATATTATTATATCTGAGTAAAGGAGTCCAATATCAAAATTAAAGGTTGATCAAATTATTAATAACAAGTATTATATGAAAACACGTATATGGAAATCATGTGAAGTGAGTACACTAGTAATTTCAGTAAAATATAACTCAGGTATACAGACTGTCGGTTTTATCCACTTTCATTCCTTGGTTTGATGTTAAGTGCATGTTTACACAAATACTAAGTGAATATGGTCTAGCAGGGCGCCACTAGATTATCTGAATCTAGACACGGTTATATCTGATAACCTTTCACATGTACCGGGTTTGAATCCCTTTTTGGTACTTTATTTCTAATAAAAATGAGAGATTTTGCTTTTTGAGCCATATCACTATAAGCACTAATAGATAGGTAAAAATAAAACATCTTTGAACCAAAGTGGAGTATATTAGACATAAATCATTTCTCAGATCTTAGCATAACAAATGTGTTTCAATAGTTTTGTAAGTTTACTAGCTCAGATTATATATAACTAATTTAGGATGGCAATTCACTCATCCTTGCATGAAATAGATGATGGGATGTGGTTATAATAATACTAAGAAATCACTAAATATTATAAAATCAATATTTATTTATGGCCTTTAAACAGTTAAACAGCTCATTAATTAAAATGTTGATGATGATGATGATAATAATAACGATAATGACAAGGGTTTCAACTACAGCTCTAGGACTAAGCCTAAACATAAAACTAAATTTTATAAAGAAATGCATAATTATTGCTTAATTTTAGCATACTTACTTATATCTTAAATAACTAATATTCAACCATTGATGATGATGAATAATCACACTTAACAAAGACTACACTTAATGAAATATATACGCCTCGTTTAATAAAACAAACTAATATTTATTACTACATTTCTAACGTATACATAAAAATTTCTAGATAAATATGAAAATTGACATAATAATAATAATAATAATTGATTATATAACAATCCTCAGATTAATTTTAAGTTCTTCCCCCTTTCCCTTCAAATGTATTTGTATTAAGTTGGACGTCACATTGACCATGATTTTCACTCCATGAGAAAAGTATTAAAAAAAAATATTATCTGCTCATTAGCACACATACTTTAAAAATCCAACATGTAAATAGAATGTAAAAAAAAATGTTAGTAAAATTGAAAGAGCAAGTTTTAGAAACGAGTTTTAAATCATTATCTCCCCCTCCCTTCCAAGCGCTGAAATCTATACTTAACTTGAAACAAAATAATCTAATATTCTAATACTACTCCTTATTTCACATTCACTCACAATTATACACATATAAAAATATTATTATGTATGTGCGTGTTTTATCCCATGATAACAAAATATTATTTAAAACCAAAATAATAATATATTAGTTAAAACTAAAATCATAATACCATAAAAAAAAATTGTTTTACACATTAATATTGTAAAATTAATAAACAAATAATTTTCATACATTCAAGATCATTTATGAAGCTCAAAGTTATTATTGGTAAGACATTCTTGTTTTAATCGATCTGAATAGTCTTTAAAAGTTCTTTAAATAAAATATACCACTTTATTGCTAAAATGTTTATTAAGACTGATATCATAAAGAAAATAGATATAAAAAGTCATATTACCGATCTTTTGTTTGTGGCGAATTTCCAAGGGTTCAAACTTGTCTTGTATAATGTTTATATTTCTCAGCTACCATTTCCGTTTTACTGGGAACAATCTCTTTCTTGAGGTGGATAACTATTTGATGATGGTGACTCTATTGAGGTTATTTGCTTTAGTGGATAATTGGGAAATCATTATATTAATTTTCTTTCTATTGAGGTTAAGCATGTGGATGAAATACAGCAGTTGTTTTCCCATTTGTAAATTTTCTTGAGTTTAAAATCAGTTGTTGTAACAATTAATTGGACTTGATGATTAATATTTATCAGTAGATTAATTCATCTTCTTTGAATGCAGGTGAATGCTTTCTTCCTTCTATTAAAAACATCTTATTTCTCTGGTCAGTTGAAAGGTGTAGAATATTATTTTAGACACATCTTTTCTTTCCTATGTGATGTGCAGCTTCCTCCAGATGGTCCGGCAAATGGAATATACATATAATTTTTCTAGCCCGCCATTTCTTATATTTTCAACATTCAAATTTGATAGTTTAATAATCTGAATCAATCACAATAATAATCTTAATAATAATTCAAAACAGCTTTTTATATCCAATTTTTAGCTAACTTAACCAATCAGAGATAGCATAACTTGCTATTTTTGGACAAATTTGTTTTAATTAGATCTCTAATTTATTTTCAACTAAAGTATTTTTCAACTGAAAAGTTTAATCCTTTTTCCAGACACTTTTGTTTAAAAAAAAAAATAGACTCAATTCTTATTTCCTTTCTTTTGTTTTTTTTTCTTTTTAACATCCAGGTAACACTTCAAATCTTTGAGCTTCCTTCTTTAGATCTTGATAAGACAATTTCAAAAATTATAGCTCTGACTCATTATAAGCTTCCAAAGTGACAATCATTTACAAAAAATTTACTACAAAGATCGATATCTGATTAAACAGATTTCCTCTTTTAACAAAAAAAATTGTACAAAAAAAATAATTTAACAGATTTAATACTTCCTTTTCTTTCAATATTTAGGAAATGTAAAATTTTGTATGTAATGTACACACATCCTTCATTCTTTCAAATCATTCATAAACTAACCTTAAATACTATAATTGCTAGCTTAGTAATTATAACCCAATTATTTAATTAAATCTGTAACTTTTAAATCCCACTTATAATTAAAGAAAAGCAAAATAAAAGTATAGAATAAGACATTAAAATTGATCAAGCATAGGTTAGTTTTAAAGAAAGTTAAAATGTTTAATATTTGAAATATAAAACAAATAAATAATTTACACATACATTGCCTATATGTATGCATTATAACTTTGCTTTTTAACAGAAAATTTAAATATTAAATAGTTTAAATGTGTGTATTACCTTTCTATCAACACACAAACAAGTAAAGCATGTAATTGTGGACCCATTCTTTCTCTGTTTAAAGCTTTTAGAACTGGACCTTGTAGGGTTTAAACTTGGATGCCCTACAGCTTCATTTATGATTATATAAAAATGTGATGATGATTTTGTTTTACACTTTCTTACATGCACATTACTATAAATTTAGCTAGTGACTAAATTGTAATGGCACAATATATATATATATATATATATATATATATATATATATTATATAATTATATATAAGTATAGAAGATTTGAACTCAGATTTTCAAGCACCCTTCAACTATCCACACTATCTCATACAACTGATACACATGACCACACACATGTAGAAAAGATTAATAATCACCAATACACATATTTCATGCTAAACCAGCACTTATTAGTTGGTCCAGATTATCATCTCTCACACATATATATAATCAATGCTCAGTTTATATTAAGATAGCAAATTAAAGTGTGAAGATTTGCTATCTTAATATAAACTGAACATTGATTATATATATGTGTATGAGAGATGATAATCTGGACCAACTGATGAGTGCTGGTTTAGCATGAAATACGTATATTGGTGATTATTAATCTTTTCTACATGTGTGTGGTCATGTGTATTGAAGCAGTCTGATCTGAGTTCGATCCTAGCTTCATGACATCTAGCCATAAGCCCATTTCAAGCCCTAGTACTAATCTTAAATTTCCGATGCAATGGGGCTGTATACGTTCAATCCACACTAATTTCCATAAAGAATAACTTATTTCATAAATGCGTATTAAAATTAATTAGTTTCAAATTTAAATTGATCAATTCTATTAATAAATTCATGATAGAATTATTCATAAATTTATATATTATAACTGCGTGGATTATGCGTATATATTTGTAAATTTTAAATATATATAATTGTTCAAAAGTTTCATTGTGTCGAGAATGTTTGATTTTATTTTTAAAAAATTTGCTAAAGATTTATTGATTAAAAGCTACATTCTTTCGATAAGCTTTCAGATTTTCCCTTTCCAAAAACAACAGTTAAAGTTTTATTAATTAGAAAAAATGATAAGGATTTCCTAATTAAAATCATTTTCTGATTTTAAGAATTCATTTTCTAATTAGAAAATGAATTCAAGTTAATGAGTTTGAAAGCCTTATTGAAGGAATGTATCTAAAAACAACCAGAAAATCTAAAAACATTGATAATGAAAGAAGTGCTAGCCTGAAGGCATCAGAGGACAGTATATATAGCTCGGAAAAGTTTGGAGGAAAAAAAAGCCATCGTTGTTGTAGAGAAGTGCAGTAAACTCTGTGCGTTTTAAATAGTGTTTCGATTATGGTAAGGGGCTAAATGTCAGGAATCTGGCTATTGGTTCCTGAAGTCCCCTAAAAATCTTCAATGGAGCTGCTGAATCTTTTCCAGACCAATCATGCTGCTAAAATTATGAAAAGCCACTAAAATGCTGTTCCAGTAATCAACTAAATGCATGCCCATGTTTTTACCAACCTGGACGTGTAAACTAAGAACCAGCCCCGGAAGAAATGGGTAATATGTTTTCATAATGAACCTTAAAATTTCTGGCCAGTTTCGAACTTTACTTTACACTCCCTTTTAGAGCTCTTTTATTCTTTAATGTAACAATCTTTATAAAACCTTTTATTCATGCTACTGTAAATTTATATCATAGTTCTCTCGACCTCTAGTCTTTAAACTTTCTCTTTTCTTACTTGGCGGTTCATTTATTATTATATATATATATATGTGTGTAATTTATTAATGTTGTTATTTTAATTATATGCCAATAATCTTTTGACTCGATAAACTCCTTTGTTCTATTTGCCTTACGTAGAAAATATAATGTTAAATCTGATAATAATTCTAGCCCATTAGAACTAGATTTATACAGTTCTATCAATCATCGAGTCAAAAAAAATTATTAAATGTGTGTTGTTTTTATAATTGGCTAATAATAAATTATTAACTCTGTTTCTAATCTATGCCACCACTATTTTCTCGTTTCACTAATATTTTTTTATTCATATATAATCATAAAATGTTTTTATTGCAAAAGGGCCGATAAAGTAATCAGATATATTCTAATTCAAATTTCTGTTACTCACTATTAAGATACAGGAAGGGCACTATGATGGGTGCATAATTAATATGATTTACAAATACTTTAAAATAGTTTTCGTTAAAAGCTCATTTGACTTTAATTAATTGATCAAGTCATCATGTGGAGCATTCTATATGGGTTTTAGTATTCAAACAATGACTATCAAGTCATCATCTTCAAACGTTGCTGATGTAGGCCAATCTTCCACTCCGTTAGGCTGGTCAGTGATCATATTTCTGTTATTTTAAATTATCCAGGAAGAAAGCACTTCCTCTCCTGTTCATATTAGTCAAAGGGCATAAGACTTGTCAGACACAAGCCGCCATAGAACTTTGATTATCGACTAGCTATCATCTTTCAATTTCATTTTATAGCTCATAATTCGTCAGCACCATTGCCTCTCTGTTCCAGTAAAGCCTGCTCTGATGCTCGTATTTCGTGATGAAGTGATTTCAATTAAAGTCAAACAAATTCTCCATTATCTGAAAGTAAATAACTGTTCCAATAAAGATTAAAGTTATGCCCTAAAATAAGTATCTTGCTCTTCATGAATGAATTTGTGAATGTGAAAATAAATCTCACATTCTGTCGTATTAAAATTAGAGTAATAATTTCCTTTACTAATGAATACCTTTATCTGCCTTTATTTTCTTGTTGGGGACATAGACATAGAATTCCAATATTGCATAATACTTGTTGGCATATGATAAGGACCGCCACTCTGATTATAATTATAAACTATGTTAAAGGCTAGAGGTGATTAATATAATCATTATTGAAAATTCAAACAAAACACATTATTATTATTAAATATTTTCTAAACACACTTGGTTTCTTAGTTCGTATTCTTTTATAATTATTTTAATGTTAAGGCCCCCTGTTTGTGTTGGCAACCCGAACATATACATGTGATTCGACTTAAAAGTATCTTAAGTTAATTAATTGTCCAATATTAGCGTCAGTTCAGGGGTCTCTAGTCATCACCAACCATTGAGCTAGTTTCTTGGCACATAGCACTGTGCCCTCGATTTACATTTCTACTAATCTGAGCGGTTGAGTTGGGTTTGAATTCAGTTTGGTTCAGCTGAGTTTGGATCCGACTTGCAGTTCTTTTGGTGGTTTTTTCAACTGGTACAGTATCAGTTGTATGAAATAGTGTGGATAGTTGAAGGGTGCTTGAAAATCTGAGTTCAAATCTTCTATACTTACAATTAAGCTCCCAGGTTTGTGAAGAGTGCCTGGTTTTCATATATATATATATTGTAATGGACAATGTATATATGATCTCAAATGAAAATAAACATATGAACTTTTGCAACAATAATCATTAGTTAACCAAGGCCCTAACTTTGAGGTGCCAAATGTAATGGACAATATATATATATATATATATATATATATATATATATATATATATATATAATCTCAAATGAAAATAAACATATAAACTTTTGCAACAATAATCATCAGTTAACCAGGCCCCTAACTTTGTGGCACCAAATGTAATGGACAATTGAACAAACATATTATGCTGACCACGTTGTGGCATCCAAATGTAATGGAACATACTTTTACTCCATTATACCAATCATCAGTTAACTGGGACCTACAGTTTGTGGTGCCTAATGTAATGGAAAATATATCATATAAACATATTATACATCAAATGTAATGGAATGTCAATATATGAGAAGAAAATAATGCTTCAAACATTGGATGATAAACGTAATGGAATATATATAATCTAAATGAATCCAATTGTTGAGAAAGCCTAATATAATAAATTGTATAATTTAAATGAAGAAAGATAAAATTATCCCAGTTATATTTAAATAAATTGTTTATATGTCCTTCCAACTAGCTATACATGAAATAAATCTAAAATCATATAGAGCAATGAGATCTATCCTTATAATTTATTTTCAAGGTTGATATAACTAACTAATCAAATATAAATATCAGAAACTAAGGGGATTACTATTAAATCCAACATACACATCTAATAAGTAAATTTATGTATATTTAGACATATCAATGAATAATAATATGTGTAAGTAACTTAAAGACTAAATAATAAGTGAAATACGTAGTTATCTTCTATTAAATTGTGAATTCAATTAATTTCATAATGACTTTGGCACTAAAAGAAAAATAAGAATAAAATATCAATACTCTTTCAAATAAATTACAAAGGCATTACTTATAAAACAAATAGTACATCCTTTATTTTTATATTATGGTTTAATTTTAGGTAATATCAATGTTTTAAATACAAACCCAAATACAAAAAAAAATATACATATATACTTGCAATAAGTATATATATTAAATAAATAAAGACATATTTGTGCTTAACAAGTATGCATTATTATAAACACAAATCCATATTTATATTTTTAAATATTCAAAATTAAAAATAAATAAAAATAAAAGTATATTATATCCAGCACATATATAAATTATTGTTTAGGTCTGCATAAGAATTATTATATGAAGTTAAAAAAAAAAAAATGAAAATAGATAAATAAATAATAAAAAAAAATTTTTTTATAATAAAATTTGCGTATATAAATTTTACTTATTAAAATATACATATAGCAACCCATATGCAACCCAAATTTATAAACCATACTTTAAAATTTTTAATTACTTAAGTGTTAATTTTGCCACCTGTTAAACATTTATTGCTGTTAGAAAACAAGACACTTGAATTGCATAGAATGATATTTATAAAAACGTTATATTTTTATAATTCAAAAATAAAAGTAAAAAAAAACTATCGATCTCAAAAATATATATATATCATTTATATTAACAAAATTATTTACTACCTTTTGTTTCAAAGTCAACTTGTTCCGTTGTTTCATTCCTTTATTTGTTTAATATTAGAATGCATTCTATCTAAAGTTAAATTGAAGAAATACCACATTAAAAAAAAAAAATTGGTTTCCAAATGCACATATATACTTCATTTTTTTTAAAATTTCTCTCCTTAAAAAAAAATAATAATAATTGACATGTTGAATCCAATATATTAATTAATTTTAGATACCTTCAGATTATTATTAGATTGACCATTATAGATTCCAGATAGCTATATCAAATTTCAGCTTCAAACGCGTTGAAATTCATGTGTTGAAATTTGCTTAGTTTTTCTTTTTAAACTGCTTTGGAATAAATGAAAGGAAATGGTGCAGCTCTCTGGCTGCGATATATATATATATTTGCCAGTCATTGTTTATGTATTTATTACAGAAATTTATCTTATTCCATTATTCTTAAGAATGGCAATTTCAAAGAAACAAAGTACAACAAATTTTTATCCTTCTGTTTGTTTAATAACTATCTTAATAATCATGGCTTCTTTTTGTTGTTGCTGTTGTTCCACGTGCTAGCAAATGCTGTTTTGAAAACCATTGTTACATATGTTTTCTTTTAAACAATTAACATTCAAAAAAAAAAAAAATTACCCATATAAAAAAATATTAAATCGAAAATTTATTTGACAGCTTTTAAAATATATATATATATAGTCATTTTTAAAAAGGAATTAGTTGTGTTTAAGTTGTGGTTGTAATAGGTAAGGGGAGTGAGATAAGGTAAAAAAAAGAAAATTTTGGTTATGGATATATTTCATATTTTGTAATTTTTAATTAATTTAATTTTTTTTTTTTTTTTTTTGGAATATGTGATATTTATTGTGGATATATATTTTATTTTAGTGTGCCTTGAAAAAGACTATAAAAAATAGTCGAAACGTCGGATTCCTTTTTTCATGATTATAGTCATAATAAATCAAGTTTTTAAAAAGAAGGAGTTAGTTTGTTTTATTTCTATATTAGATATATATGAACTATTTTGAAAAGAAGAACTGTGTGTTGGATATATTAAATTATATAATTTATATATTTATTGGTGTATTTTATATTATATTCACGTTTCTTTAATATCATTTGATTTGTATATATTTATTTTATTTCAAATTTCAGATAAATTTATGAATTATGTCTCAATAAAGATTGTAGAAAATAACAGAAATGATGGAAGATAATTTTCGGTTTCTATGTGCATTAAATTTATATACAGGAAAAACGAGTTGTTTTTTTTGAGAAAAAAAAAATCTTAAGAGTTAACGTTATGTGTTTTATATTTTACATAGTTTAAATGCACATGTGCATATGCAGAAAGTGACATTTCCTCTTAGTTATGGTCAGGAGACATTATTGTCTCAATATGCATACACAGATACAGTTGTATGATAACAACACTAGAGAAAAATAACTATTACTTGAGATGAAATAAAAATTTCAATACAAAAAAAGCAAAGAAATGGAAAAAGATTTTGGACTATAGATGTAGTTTATATAAGATAAAAAGAAAAATTGTGAGCATCTATTTTTTGAATGTAAAACACAACATAACTTGTATAAAAAGTGGAGGAATGTGAAAAGCAGATAAGAGAACAAAAAATATGATACAAAGTTATTAATGGATTGAAGTGCAGCAATGAATATACTTTATATTGAAGTGCAGCAATGAATATACTTTATATATATAGACAGTATATGTAATATTTGATTTAATCTAAAAAGGTATTTTATAATCTACATAATTCAACAATAAATTGAAAAATTTTTAAACTACTATTTAACATTTAAAAAAAAAAAATCAAATATTATTTTGCATTTACGCAGAGAACATTATAAAAGAATTATGTATAAATAACTCATACAATAAATTATTCTGCAATAAATAAACAAAAATATTTTATTTATTAAAAAAATACATAGATTAGAAATTTATAATTACACTGTTTTTGTATTCACTTCCAATGCATATAGTTAAAATATTTCTGCTACAATAAAAACTTCCATTATGAACAAATTGCACAGTAAAAACTTTTTTAGACTAAATTAAGATTTGCATAGCAAAGGTAGAAGTTACAACAAAAACAATTTTGTTTTATAGTATGAGACTTGAATTACCAATTTAGTTTGCTTATTTTTTTTTTTTTTATATCTTGCAATAAAAGTATATTGTTTTTTAATTGTTTTGCAGTATACATTTAATAACACCATTCAAAAAGTTGTGAAAATGTCAATGAATAAAAATACTATAATTAATACTATTAGTTATTATAGAATACTCCAGTTGTTTCAATATATTCTGGAAAAAAAAAACTATCAAAAAAAAAAAAAATGAATAAGACAAAGTAAAAACAAAGTGATTTTTATTAATAGGAATATATTTATGGTTTTAAATAATTAATTTTAATTTTCACTATGAAACAAAAAGCAAATATAAGACATTAAACAAAAAAAATTCAAATAAGTAAGCAAAAGAAAAGTTATTTGATTAATGTAAGCTTATTTATGCTTTTAGAAAATTTGTTTTAATTTTCAGTATTAGAAACCAAAATTAAAATAAAATGCTAGATAAATAAATAAAATTGAAGTATGAATACAAGAAGTTCTGATTATGATATGGTTAAATCAATGTTCTGTGATTTTTTTTTATTATAGAATATACTTATATCATATTTTGTTTGATTTTAGTTTTCATTATTTTATATACATTTTTACATTTTTCTTTTTGATTTTGTATTATATTTTTATTTCTATTTAAATAGTTATTTGGATTATAACTTCACTTTACCTCTAAATATATATACTTCATTGTAAACTATAAAGAGAAGATATAAAAAATAATTTTTCTGGAGTCAATTAAATTCATTACAGCAGTATATCGAATTGTGCACATGTGAATATATATTGTAATGGTATATAATATGCCGTTACATTATTTTAAAATTAAAATTAAAAAATTGTAAATAAAAATTGATTTATTAAAAAAAAAAAACTTAAGTTCGTAAATAAAAACTAAAAGCTAAAAAAAAATTGAAGAGTTGTTAAGTGTATATAATATATCGCACAGATGCAAAACTTTAAAAGTATTTTTTTTTTAAAAATAAAAAAAAAAGTATTTGAACGTATTTTTTTTATAAAAAAGTACATCTAAAGATAAAATATTTTTGTTAAAAGATTCTTATGTAGTCTCAGTAAATGGAAATGATTGTTTTATAAATAAAATGAAAAGTAAACTAGCCCTTGGGGCTCTTAAATAAAAAAGTCAATTGAAATATAGATAAGAGAACAAAAATAAATTAGATGTCCAATAGAAGCAGCAATGAAGGCTCGGACTGTAATGAAAATTTGGAACAGGAAACCATTGTTCAGTGAATCCGGACGATCGATATAAAAGGAAAAATATTGAAATTAAGAACAGTTCCAGCTTGATTGTTTTTGCGAGGCGTGATAAGATGCACTTATCACCCTCTCTCACTTATTTAAAAATGAAAGGACTGTAATACCAGGATTGAACCAGCTAAGGCCACCTTCAGATAGACCGGTCTTCAAATAAAGACCTCGTGGGAATTGACAACAGGAACCGGGAGCTCTTCTACTGTAAGAGATATAATTGAAAATTTTTTTAAAAAATAATTAAGAACTTTCAAGATTTGATAAGCTCAACCTAATTTTTTTTAAAATGAACTTTAATCTAACTTTTCAAATCAACTATTAATGTTTAATTTTTATACATTTGAGTTTGCTAAAAATCATTTCCATTTTTTTATTATTGTTATTAATATTTATTGTATAAATTATTTAAATGCAATAAATTTAAGTTGGGTATAGATGACCGCATGGATTCGTTAACGTTTAATTATGTTTTCATTTTCATATTTGATTAGAATATATAGACATTCGGTAAATATGATATCTCATGTTGAATATCTAAAAAATGTATTTATTCGGGTGTCTTTTAAGTTATTTCAATGCGGCATCTTATGATGAATGCCATTGGGTTTCTTGTAAATTTCCCTCTGCAATTCCATCAATGACTTTATATGTTGATCGTTTATGTTTATTTTGAAATGTTTTTAACCATGTAATCTATGTAGTCTATCTATACTCAACATTATAAAACAAACTTTTATAAATTTCATCTATGCGAACTTATATAAATGTTAAATTTAAGTCGGGCATGAATGGCTGCATAGATTTGTAAAGTTATATATGTTAGTTTAAGGGAGGTAATTTTGGGTTATTTGTTGCATAGTTAAATTGGGTCAATGGATTTGATATATTGGTGTAATTAGTAGATGTAGTATGAGATTCGCTACATGCAGGATCGCATTATATGCCACACACACCCTTTTTGCCTATGAAATGGGATAGTAAGATGAAAAATGCAGTCCCTTCCTATGGAGTTTTTTTCATTGCTCTTCTCATCAGACAGATGTAGTATTCCTGTCTGGACGAGAGTCAATGTCTTCTATAACAATGCTGTTCAGATGTACATTCCTGACAGTATGGTATTTGTGCTGTCGTATTCATACTGCATTGAATACATCGATATATCAGATGGATTGACGTTGGTTTGGCTGCGAAACTTTTGGCCTAAGGTTAAATCAGGGATAGAATATTTTATTTTTCAAATGCAATCTATGTAGTTTATTCATACTCGACACTCTTAAAAATATTATTAAACAAATCTGTACGAATTGTTCAAACTAAAAATTTAAATTTAAAAATTAATAATCAACCTAAATAATAAATTGTATTCCTCAATTTTATTTATATGTGCATAAATAAAAGTTTGTGTGTTAATTACTGGCAGTGGCTTATTTTTTTAAAAAAAAATATTAATATATTTTGATAATATATATCATTATCATAAATCTCTGCATCTCTCTGAGCTAATGGCATGGGCTGACGGTCTTAATAAATAAGTTGGATCTTTAACAATGTGTATCTGCCTACTCTATAAATTTTCTAGGTTCAAATGGCCTAGTGGCACCCTGTATGGCAGATACGGTAAGACCACCAGCTTCAATCATCACCCAGATTGTTATAATATATATATATATCTTTTATTTTAAAAATCAAGCCAAATGTTGTTTTTTCCCAATCAGATTATTTTTATGTTGGATTTCAATTTATTCAAATTAAATAATAAATTGAAATAAATTAAAAATTATGCAGTCATATTGCAAAATATTCTTGTAATTGTATTAAATAAACAAATACTAGTTGCTCATTAAAACAAACCATAATTTTCAATAACAGTATAATCCAGGAATTTCTTTTCTATAATGATGTTATTAAGGTTACTGATCTTATCATTATTTTCAATTATTAGCAATGCAATGTATAATGAAGGACTCAGTAAAATTAATCCAGATTCTCTAATCTAAAGCTATTGTTTCCAAATCACTCTAGTAAATGTCATCTCATTCATTTATCTCAAATATGGTTTTTTTTTTTCTAGATCAGTTCTTTCTTAGAAGATATTTCTGTCTTAATGTTTGGAAGTGAATTTATCTCAAATCATGTTTACCTTTTACATTTGATATTTTTTTTATATATATAACATATGCTCTATGCTTAAAAGCAATATTTTAAATAAATGATTTTAGTTATGATTGGTTTCTAAAATAGAAAAATCATAATTAAAATAAATACAGCAAATAATAAAACAAATTTATAGAATAAATTTGCTGAAAATAATAATAGTTTTAAGTGAAAGTTAATGTTCTACAATGTCAATTTTTTTTAAAAAAAAAAAAAATACTAATGCATTTCTACTGACTATTCTTCTTTTATGGCAATTCTAACTTCATTAATGATTAATTGTCTTTTTTATATATATATTTAAAATTCTTATGGTTTATAAAAAGGTAAAACACAATTGAATAATCCACTACAATGTAAACTTTAGATATGCAGAGAACATCTCATAGTTGCAAAGTACTGAAGACTTCAAACTGGTTATTATCAAAAAATAAAATTGGATTTCAGGTAAATATGTAAAAAAGAAAACACTATAATAGCAGGATGTCAGCTAATATAAATTAATAATGAAAGCATAAAAGTTGTAGACAATTTTTTTTTTATTTATCTGTCAATAAAAAAAACATATATAGTAATCATGAGATTCATTCCAGATTAACATTAGACAGGTTGAAATAAAACACCATAAAAACAATGATAGTAAAAAAAAATTGTTCAAACAATAATGTTTTTGTGTCATTCTCTATAATTGTGAACATTGGATAATAATAAAAAAATCATTTCTTTTGTTTTTATCAATGCATTGCTTATACCGACTCTACTGTACCACAATTACCCACTAGCACAGACAAATTAAACTACTTTCTCTCACTATGCATATATTTTGTGAACAACTTTTGCCCATTTCATAATAGAAGCATTAAACACTAGAGTCCTTAGGCCAAAGTTCACAGCTCAATATTTTTCAATGCACCAATCTGAAGCAAGTTAAGGATGCACTGATGACAATATATATATATATTGTAACGATCCGGAGAATGTGACTTACCGTAAACTGCACTACGGGGCGCCATCTAGGCATTCGAACCTAGAAAAATTTATAAAGTAGGCAGATACGTAAGTCAAAAAAAAAAAATTTTTTTTTTTTTTTTTTAAATTTTGATTCCGGTCGTTAGCCCATGTCACTAGCTCAGTGGAATAGCAGAGATTTAATAAGATAATCTAAGAGCATATATATAAAAAAAGAATAAAATAAGCCACTGCCAGTAATTAACACACAAACATTTATTTATTTCACATATATATAAGATTTAAAATTATTTTAGTATTAGTTTTACATTTTAACATTTAACATTATTTTTAACTTTACCTTAGATTTTTGACTTTAATTTACATTTAATTACTATTATATTCTAATTTTACATTTTAATTAAGTTCGCACAGATAAATTTAGGAAAGCTTGTTTATAATGTTGAATATAGATCGGTTACATAGATTTCACGGTCAAAAACATTTCAAAGTAAACATAAACGATCAAAATACAAAATTATTGATTACTGACAATTGCGGAGGGAAATTTCTACGTAACCCAATAGTATTCATCATAAGATACTTGCATTGTCACCAATAACTTAAAAGACATCCGAATAAATACATTCTAGATACTCACCGTAAGGTATCATTATTTATCGAATGTCTATATATTTTGATCAAATATGAAAACGCAAAACATAGTTAACCGATAAACAATCCATGCAAGCGTCTATAAACAACTTAAGTTTAATGCATTTTTATTTAGAATCGAGTATGAATACTACATAGATTTGCATTGAAATTAAAATATTCTATCCCTATTTAACCTTAGGCTAAAATTCGCCGTCAAACTGTCATCAATCCATCTGATATATCGATGTATTCAATGTAATACGAAATACGGCAGCACCAAAAGAATTAAGAAAGACATTGACTCTCAATCAGATAGGAATATTACATCTATCTAACGAGAAGAACAATAAAAAAAAAACTCCATAGAAAGGAACTGCGTTCTCCGTCTTATAATTCCTTCCATAGGCAAACGGGTGAGTGCGGCGTATATATAAACGATTCTGCCAGTAGCGAATCTCCGATTACATCTACTAACTACATCAATATATCCAATCCATTGACCCAATCTCACAACGACATAAATAACCTAAGATTACCCTCCCCTAATATAACTTTACAAATCTATACAGCCATTCACGCCCGACTTAAGTTTAACATTTTTATAATTAATTTAACGGAAAACAACAATCATAATAAAACTTAAAGAACAAAAAATAAATAAATGGAAATGATTTTACAAAATAAATAAGAAAAAAAAATACATCAAATAACATTATTAATGAAGAATTTAGTTTGGTCAGATAGGATTCTATTGCATTATTTACTAAAAAGTTTTAAAATTTAGAGTTCTTATTGTTTCAAGTGAATATATAAGTTCTTACAGATTTTAAAACGTCCAACTTTATCCGTTGCTTGCCATGAACGTAAATTCCCACGCCGTCCTAAAATTGGTATCCATTTAGCCGTTGTTTTATTTATTCATTCGGAGGTTTTTTAATTTAGTTGGTCCTCAATGTAGGAAACGATAGTTCATTTCTCCCTTCTTTAACAGCTGAAAGAATTGACCGTGCGTCTGTCAATTCCTCCAACTCCGTACTACTACATATAGTCACATCGTAATAATCAATTTCCAGTCACTGATTAATAATTTCCAAATTTTCCTTTTATATTAATGTGAAGGATTGAATTTACATTACGTCACCGATGCGATGGTCCTTTCGCTGCGGTCCGATTCCATAGGGATTTCTTCTTATTTGCTAACAGTTTCTATTGTTTTCTTATCTGACTGGTGTTTTTACATTTAAATGCCGAAGGCTGGTTTACATTTAACTAATTAACAATCATTTCCATTTCTGATTAATTAACCTGTTTTCCAAATCAAAAATATATTTAAAGATAAATTTAAAGATATAATTTCATCTCCAAATCTTTTTAAAATTTAGTTTTAAAATACTTTTTCTTTAATAAAGTTTTATTTTAATAATTTTTCATTATCTGTGCGATTTAATTAATATATAAGAGTTTAAGATGATATTTAATTTCAATTTTTAATTCTTAAAGAAAATTTTTAAATGCGAACTTTTTAATTTACTTTCATGTTTAATAAATTTAAAAAAAAAAAAAAACAATGTAACGAACGTCTATGCTCGTTACAATATATATATATATATATATATACTGATAGTTTTAAATCGAAGAGTCAACAAAAACGTATGCTACTATTAAAAAAATGTCCAAGTTCTACCTAGATCTGAATCCCAGTTCAATAAAGTGTCAAATATACACAAAGCACTACATCAAAATGCACTATAGTTATTTAAATATTTACATAAATTTCCTGAAGAAAAATCTTGATTGTCAAATATACTATTATAACTATAAAAAAAGATGGAAAAAAAAATCATTCAAACTAAAGTAATCCTCACCAAGGGGTATGACAGATCCCAAGAAAATTAATATAACCACATAGGCATATACTAGTGTGAATTGCAACTCCATAGGGATAAGAAAGAACAAAACGTTAAATTTTGCCTTAAAGTACTTTTTAAAAACGACAGTAAAGACTGAATAATGAACTGCAAGAAACTATTAAATCTTCATAAAATAAATGTATTTGTCTCCTCATCAAGAATGATTCAAATTTATGATAGGAAACTTAAGACAACATGGATCAATCTATCTAAGGCAATTCCCAAATCACCTAGATTCATTTAATAGGGATCTATTCACTGACATGAACTTTAATGTCAATTAATTCACATTATTTTAATAGAGAAGAAAAGGTTACATATACATTATTTTTATTAAAATAAAAATGTATATGTAAGAGACATAATGTTAATTATTAATAATAGAAAAATAATAACAATAAGGCTAGCGTTAATTAATCAGATGGTGGTTAATGCAAAAGTCAGCTATTTCCATTAACAAAAGTGTAATCAGAATTTTTTCAGAAAACTTGAATTTTTTTTTCTTAACCAATCTTAATATCAACCCTCCTTTCTGATCACTAATAGTAAGCATCAAAACAGTCTTTGAGTTACAGAATGAGTTTTGATGAAATTAGATCAACAAAGATAATTGTTTAAAATTATAAAGTGAAGAAAGTTATAGTATTTTGGACATGTGGTGATACAATAAGACACTCTGGAAAATAATAACATAATTGAAATGATAAATGTGTTAAAAAGAAAAGAATAACTAAGATTACCATGGATAAATAATATTACAATATTGGACAGGATTAACAGTATTGGGAAAGACGCAAAAAAAAATAGGAATAATAGCATGGAAATCCATCCACATTGTTGCCCATCAATGAAATACTGAATCAGACAAATGAAAATGATTAAAAATAAATAGTCTGCTGTAAGTTAAATGAGATTCTGTTGCCTCAACACCCCCAAAAAACCTGAATGTGTGGTAAAATTAATTTTTAGCAATTATCTTTTTTTTTTTACTTCTTTAGTTAGAAACTCATCCTTGATTGTGAGTCAGTGATCTGAAAAAAGATGGAGAAATTTACTTTTACTGTGGTATAAAATAAACCAATATACGTCAATAATTCTTAACCCTGCAATAAAGAAAACAAGTATCCAATAAAAACATTCATTGATAGTATGTACTGAACATTAAAAAAAAAAATACAACACTCCATATTTGCCTTTGTTATATTCATATAATAAAATGTATGATAATTATAATATAAAATTATTAAACATATAAAATATAAAGATTGTGGACCAAAAAAAATGTCAGCAGTATATCTGAGAAATTCATTTATTAAGAGTATGTGCTGAAATGCAAAAATAAATAAATAAAAACATTGCATATTGAAATCCGATTCAATGGTGTTATTACCAAAAAAAAATTATTAAGCTTTTAATTTTCATTAAATTTTTAAATTTTATTATTATTTAAAATAGAATACGTGTATCAAAATACAAAAGCGTTTATATGTAAAACGCTTCATTTCAGTGTTTATCGATTTATTTTAAAATAGTTTTCATATACCGCTTATTTTTATTTTAAATCAATTAATTAAAAACAAGCAACCTAGCTAATTACATTCCTGCAGCTTTTATTTAATTATTGTAAATTAATTCTAAAAGCGGAGATTTGATTTTTATGTAGTTGTTTTCATTTCAATAATCCCTGGGTAGAATTCTTAGATAGATTGAATGGGAGATTAATATTTGCCCTGCCTTAGGTGTAGAAATTGGACAACAAGGAAAGTGTTTCATGGGAAATGGAGCGACGTATAAATAGCCCTGAAAATTTGGAGAGTTAGTTATTAATTATTCTTAACTAGACAAGTTGTTTCTCAAGTGAAAGTTTATCTCAACCGACATTTAAATTCTTAAAAAAAATTCGGTGTTATTTAAATCATTTTGCTTGCAACAAGATGAAAAATTCTATATGTGTTATCACCACCAGAATGGCTTGCTAACTCAACAAAAGACAGATCCCTAACTTCCAAATTTGCTCCAGTAATGCCTTAAACACCTAGAAGAAGCCGGAATCTCTTTACATCTACCTTGCTGCTGTCTAGAACTGAAAATGAACTAAAATAATAGTGTGCACTCTACGTGAACATTGTTTTTACCGAAAGGTAACTATTTTATTTTTTATTCTTCCCAGGGTAAATTAATTCTCATTAAATCTCCGCTCAGTCTAATCATAAAAATCTGTATTCGTAAACTTAAGTAATATTTATATTCACATTTAATCTTTATTGTGTTTTCTTGTATTTTTGTAATGGGTTTTGGAATCTTAGTTTTAAGATTCCCAATTTGCTTTCAGTTTTGTTTATTGGAGAGTGACGGATGAGTTTTATATTTTATGCCTCACTTTTTATAAATGCTTTAGCAGTCATGTATATATTTTTTTAATGCTCATCTGTAATTATTTTATTATTCAATAATTAATTTTTAAACATTGTGTTTGCGCTTCTGCAAACTTCCAAAAATCTTTTGGCTGACGACTTTATTGTCTAATTTTCCGCATGAGTGAGATTTCGCTTCTTCTATCTCTAAAAGTGGAAATTAGAATCGTGTTTTTCTTTGTAATTTTATGAGCCATCAGCAGGAAGATAAAATTTATCCCTTTTAAATTTTTCATACTCATGTGCACTCTCCGATAGATTTATTTTTGTATTTATTATGTGTGCTTTAAATTTATCAGAGCATATACTCAGAATTTGTTTGTAAGTTTATTTTTTTTAATTGCTGAGGCAGACGTAACTGGTTTCCTAATAATTTACTTTTCTCTTATTGAGACCTTTAATTATTAATTTTAGAGTAATTTTCGCCAATCGTTTGGCTGGGATTCACTAGTTTTAATTGTTTTACTCTGTTTCAATCATATTTTTCGGTTGTTCTTGAAGTGGATCAATCACCATTATTTTAAACATAGTAATAGGTGCAGCTCATACTGACATAAGGACATTCGGAGTCTGACCAAATTTTGGACCTCGAAAAGCTCGTTGGCACTGGTTTCTTTGATCTGTTTCAAGAACGTATTGTTTAAATATCTGAAAGTGAAAACCAATGTTTGAGTGAATCCTCTGCTGAATGAAATTGTTTCCTCCCTTTTTAATTTGTTTATTAGAGAATCAGTAGATCTTCCAGAGCATTGCATTTAGTCTTTCTGGTACACACCTGAGCTAATCCTATTTGTTAACTTATAAACTTTTCTTATAAGTTATTCTTCTCTGAATAAAATTTTATTAAATATGTTTAAACTTAATTTGGCTGACGTTTGTCTTTGTGCTTTTGTCTCAATTGTCTAAACAATTTAAGATCTCTTGTTTCTCCCTGAGTCTAGTCAGCACAAACCATCATCATCATTTAATCTGATCACAGTAAATAAATTGTCCAGATACATAGTGATCTGGTGGTGCCCTCTGTATCAGAATAGATTGATAGACAAAATTAAAATCTTTCATCCGGCACAATATATATATATATATATATATATATATATATATATATATATATATATATATATATATATATATATATATATATATATATATATTGTAACAATTTTAATAAATCAATTGCCATTTGTAACAATATTTATCAATTAATATCAATATTTATTTGTAACTATAATGATTCATCATAGCATAGATAAAGAAATTATAGAATCACTGTGCCACTTGAAAATATCAGCATTAAAGATTCTTGGTATTTATTTATATATTGGGGCAGTCATTTGAACAATAAAACATACTGGACATTGTCATCTAATAAAAATAATATTAAACATAGCAACTGAATAAAAGTACCCACTGTGAGATTCCTGGAGTGCCTTATGCTTATCTCCAATACTAGGTTCTTCTAACAAAGAATCCTTCCTATCCTTCTTTCCAAATATATAAGACCATTCATGGTCATATGCACACACTGGTGCTATTCATGACAACTTATAAAAAAATATATTTTATAAAACTAATATTATGAAGTTGGAAAGGGATGGTATCACTCTTTATTCAGTTTAGCTAAGTACATGTGTTTTCCCATGAGCGCCACTAGATTGTTTTCAATCTAGATAAGTATCTATTTATAGTGTACTTGAGTTCAAACTCATTCAGTACATATTTATTACACATGACTTGGATGACTATTGAACAAAAATGACATTCTTACATTTTATCTATATTGATAAAATTACAAGATCCCAATATTACCAAAGTTTATACTATAGATCAAAGATTCTTATAGACATTGCTAGCTCATTAGCGTATATTGATGAACAGACATGTATAATCCTATTAATGGCTTCCAAACAAGCATGTGAAGACCATTATTGATATTGATGGCCATTTAACTAAATTATTTATCACAATAAAGGTAATAATGATGATGATGATAATAATATCATAATAATGATAATAATAGTGATATCATAATAATGATTATAATAGTGATGATGATACCAGCCATGGCTTATCAATAAACTCACAACAATAAATTCATCTTTATAAACTTATAGGCATCTATTAAAATTATCATATTTCATACTGGGATTTAATAATACTAATGGTGATGATTGATCATCATGAATCTCTTTGCATAATATTCAATTTTCTATAAACCCCTATTTACTAAAACATATTCATTACGCTAAACATTAAATTTAATGATTATAATTTATTAATGATGATTGATGGCGATCATAACTTTTATATAGTATTATTTGAAACATTTTTAACTAATAACATGATATCCATCTTTGATGAGGATGATCTAAATTCATGGACACAACACAATTTTAGCTTTCTATGTTGAACTATAATTATCAAAATTTGGTTATTCTCAAGCATAATCCTTAAATACTTAAATATCAACATTCTAGTTTACCTATTATTTTGCGGACGCTTAATATTTGCAAGTGATTGCTCAATATATACGAATGGTAATACTTAATAACTGCGAGCAATGATGCTGAATTAAAATGATAGAATTAAGACAAAAAAAAAACAAAAACACAATATTCTTAATAATAACTCGGAAACCAATTAAGATATATAATTATATTTTATTAACACTACTACTCTTTCTTTCCTTCTTTAAAGTTAAATCGACAATTAAATAAATGGCTTATTAATATAAAAATTCATATAAGTATAAGCAAATAAACTTAATATATAGGTTTGTCATCTTTCTTGATATCTCAAAATAAGCTGACTTAAATCAATATTAAAAAAAATACATATTCTATAAATGCTTATTTAAGAATTTTCTTACTTATCATATCATAAAATAAATTTCAGGTGAAACTTGTATGTGTTATTTCATTTCCATTCAAATGTAATGCCCTACTTTTTAATTTACTATTTTAAACTAATCATATATAACCTATTCTTTGATGTGTTTGGATAAACAGTTACACATTCACGCATTCGGTAATGTTAACATATATGTTTAAAATGTATACCCAAAAATTACATATATAAAAATATCTTTTTCTTTTGCAACCTTATAGCGAAAGAAAATAAAATACATATATTAATTCTTTAATATGCAACAAGATAAAATAAAAATAAAAAAACATTATAAATGCATATATCTATAGGTTGCTCATTATCATTAACATCTGAAGAACAATTAAAAAAAAAAAAACATTTCAACATTACAATATATAATAAAAAAAATAATGAAAAATTTAAGTTTAAAGATTTAAACTATGTTTGTGCTATGTTGTGAGATATTGCAAATAACTATAGATAAACAAGTCTTTAATGTTTCTGTATCAAAAAAGAAAATTGCTTTGACCAGTAAATTAAGGTTTACTTTTAATAAGTAAAAGAATAAAATCGGTTAAAGAAAGTTCATATTTACCCGTCTACTTTTTACTTCTTATTAATGTCCTGAATTTGAATTTTAGACTGCTTTTCTTTGCTCACCAACAACAACAAAAAAAAAAAGAAAGTTATTGCAGATACTTTTAAGATAATGCTGAATCAATTGACTTTGCTTGTTTCTTCAATTCCATTATTATTCACTGTTGATTGGCTTCCTTCTACCATTTAAAAAAAAAGTTATTATAAGTACTTTGAATAAGTAGGTACCGGTGGATTTGCTTGTTTCTCTTCTTTAAAAAAATAATTGCTGTCGACACTTTAGATGATTGAGGTAAATCAACAAAAATTTGATTTATGGCTTCAAACTTGGTTCTACATAGCTGTTTTAAATTTTCTTTTCCTCCTATTTCCCCTTCTCCATTGGTTCGAAGGCAGTGAGCTTTTAATAAGACATGAACTAGGAACAAAGCATTCCATATAGCTTGCGTGGTTGGCTTCAAAATTTATCATTTTGTTGGTTATTACTGGATACATGATTTCATAGACAGATCAGCGGTTTTGACTCATTCTGTATTAATCAGGAAGCAGAAAAAATGGTTTAGCAATGCAGAGGCATATTATGCATAACCAAATATGTTAATATCATTTTTATAATTATTACTAACTTATAATAAATTCAATCTTGTTCCATTTCTCTCCTATTCTTTAATATTGCTTGAAAATTGCTTTATATAAACGCACATTTCATTTGCTCTTTTTTTTTTTCAACTTTCAAAGAGTGAGAAAAAAGAATTAAAGCGTTCACTCTCTTTTTTAAAAAAAAAGATTCGAGCTTACATTTCTGCTTAAGAATTATAACAAGGAAGGACCGACTGAGTTGAGTCTCAAAATAATAATAATAATTTAACTGATCATCTCTCTAAAGAAATTTATTACTGACTCTTAAAAAAAATTTATGATTAACTGCCTAAAAAAATTGTTTTAATCGTTTATATCGCGAAAAACATCTGGAAATCTTTATCTTAAAAAAAAAATCAAAGCTTCACAAGTTTGACTTAAAATTGATCGCTATCATCTACATCAAAGCACCTCTTTTGTAAAAATAATTTTAAGATACAGATAACAACAAAGCTGGCCATCTATAGCCATCAGAAATAAGTGTAAAAGCATCTTTGTGTTTGTACAGATCTATTCATTGTTTCACACGTGTACAATTTTTATCTCCTAATCTAACAATTTTATTTTACACCTTTCTGATTTACTCTCTTTTAACAAAATGAAAGTTAAATAAATTTAACACATATTATTTAATAAAAAAATATTATATAATAAATCATAAAAAGAACTGCTTATTCATAATAATAAAACTATACATATAAATCTCTGTATATATAAAAGAATAATAATTTTTTTTTTTTTTTAAATAATTGAATACTGTATGTATATGTACAATATATATATATAAAGAAATATAATAATTTTTTTATTTATTTTCAGTTATAATATAGAAATCATTAAATAAAGAAATATAAAAATATAAAGATGTTAGACAAAAAATTTGCAGTGGTGGTCAGGTGTATTCAAGCAATATATTCACTACAAATACATGCAATAATAAAAAAAAATATTGTAATATTGCCTTTATTATACTTATATAATAACATACATTCTTTATAAATGCTGTAATATGTTTGGGTATAAAATGTTTGTTAAACCATTGAATGTAAAAAGATTTATACATCCATCATCAAATGTTCCTTTGAATTATAAAATGGCTGGATTTAAGTGTTTTGTTATATTGAAATTTGCAACTTTCTAAATGGTAAGCAGATAGGAAATGTAATATTGAGAAATATATGGATGATTTGATAGGAGTGGCATACAAAAAAACTATATTAGTCAGACAATTGTGGTTGTTTTATCAGAATTTAAAATTTAAACATAAAGTGGATGTAAATAATAAAACTGTAAGTGTTTTTCTTTAGCTTATGTGCCATCTATAAGTAGGAAATTAAAAAAAAATATTCTCAGAGAATATTATAATGTAGGATTCCATTCCTCTTTATGTTTAAATAGATTAATAAAAAATTCAAAGGATAATGTGGAAGAAATGAATAAGTATGAAAAATAGATTAATAAAAAATTCAAAGGATAATGTGGAAGAAATGAATAAGTATGAAGTGGTTTATTCCATTGCTTGCAAAGAAATTGGCTGTAATGCTATTTATTAAGGTGAAATGAAGGCCAATGTTTTAATAAGATTACAACAGCATATCTACCAGTATAAAAAATCTAAAAATTATTTACAGATTAATTCTGTTTTTTTCAAATCATAAAAGTAATTGTGGTTTTTAGTTTTATTCTCAAAATATTACTAATGTGTGCAATGAATCAAATGATAGAAAAAAGAAGTTGAAAGAGACTTGGTTTATTATGAAGTCTAAAAACATTATCAATCAGCATAACACTAGTGTTCCACTGAGCATGCACTGGAATATTAACTGATCAGTTCCAATATGTCACCATGATTCTGGTATACAGTACCAAAAGCGCTTGGCATAATTGTTGCTTATAATTAATGTTTTTTTTAATTTTGGCTACTCTGTTTATCACGCTTTATTCATGTAGAATAATTTTTATTATCTGACAGAATTTTTGTATTATTTATTTACAGGCTAGTAATATTTTTTACAACTATTCCAACACTATTTCCAAGATCATGGTATCTCTCAAATATAATTTACTATTGAATATCATATATCATTACAATAATAAATGATAAACAATCAATCAAAAAATGAATAAGCCCATTCCAACTCAAAAAAAAAAAGAAAAAAGAGGGAGGAAAAAAACCAACTAATGTAAAAATGAGTTTTGCAGTAACATGGAATTTCATATTTAACATGACACTCCAAAGAAATGTTATCTTTAGGTTGTGGGCATAATTCATTATTTTTTTTTAAATATACTGCAATGTCAGCTATTTAGCTATTATATTTTTACTACATGGAAACTCCTGGAAATTATACTATGAATTCATTTATCAATGAGAATATTAGACTTGATATACTTATAAAATAAAACAAAAAATAGATATGGAACAAATTCAAGATTTAACATATTTAATTCAATAAAAAATACTCCAAATTTTTAATTATGACAATTTAATTTTAATAATGCAAATCAAACCATATAAATTAGTACAGAACCTTATGACAACAAAATACAAATTAGGGCTTATTTATGGAATTTGTTATTTTGCAATACCATTAATATTTAAATTTAAAACATTATACATACAACTATAACTCAGTATCACACACTGGTCCATACAAAAATACCATAACAATAACAAAAAATTGATTGAATTTATATATACTTTAACATAAAGGATTTGGCTGAAAAAAGCACTATTTGACATTATCTCAACATTATACTTCTATGGCAATCTGATAAGAGATTTCAATATTTGTTTTAAAAAAGGCAAAATATAGAAATTAATGTATATTGATTTATTAATTAAAAAATCATCTGAAGAGGTCAGTAATATCAAATAGTTGGCAAAAGTAAAAGTAATTTAATCCAACATCCATATGCTTGATGACTTGTTTTTTGATCTCTTTTTGAAATTACTTCAAGAAGATTTTTGGAAAAAAAAAAAAATATTTCACATGCTAATTAAAGGGCCATGATTGTTTTTATACAATAATTGTATAATAATCACTTTTATTTTATATGTATTTTATTTTTTAAAGATAAAAGTTAATAAATTATTGTATAACAAGAACAAAACAGTATGTCCATTACAATCATAATGACATATGAAACTGATTGCTAAAGTTTATTAGTGCCACTGCATTACAATCTTTTGAGATATTCTAAAAATTATAAAGCAATTTTAATATTTTAAAGCATAGTTTTATAGATTAGTCAGAAGTAACAATTATTCATTCATGTTTAAAAATAAATTTTATTCAAATAAGATTTGACTGATTTTTTGAAGTTAGTCAGCTTTGCTGTTTCCTGTTATCCATTCAATGATGAAAATATTTATTCTACTTTTATTATTATTTTCTCAATATTTCAAGTTCAAGTATGATTTCTTAGAATTTTTTGTTTTTATTTGTAAACATACCTTTCTAACAAATTAAGTCCAATTTAGTGAATTCCAATATAAAATAATGGTTTAATACTAAAATGAAAATATTGAAAGATTATAAAAAATGTCACCAGGGGACAAATGCAAATATTCCTGCAAGAAGGCTCATTAGTAAATATTACTTAAAAATAAGAATTTAAAAAATACTTGACTATATTAACTAATCCTGATCCATTCATTTTTTTTTATTCTACCACATTTAGCCCACAAATAATAAAAATAATAATCATAATGTACACATTTAATACCATGCCCACAGATATTTATAGAATAAGGTATCCATAAAAAATGAAATTAAACCTAAATAAATGTTCTCTTTTAATAACAATATATGTTATTTAAATTATACTTTTGCCCATTTTATAGTAATTTTATATTTCAAATTTTGTGTTACATTTAATTTATAGTTCTTTTTTAATACTTTATTTCCCAAAAATAAACTACTAATTTTCTTTGTAGTTTTAAATTTTTATATACTTTCTTCCAGGGAGTTATTTTCATTTTTAATATCATGCATAGATGATATATTGATAACATCCTACATTCTATTCCCTACTCTGTAACATAGTAGTTTGATTTTCTCTGTGAAGATATATGCAGTATTAAGACATAAATTTTAACATTATAAAAACAGCAGAAAAAAAAAAAACTGTTTGTCCATTGCAATAATTTATTTAAGGTAATATAATAATCTAGATAAAGAGCTGACAAATACTATATCTCTTTTCACTTTCAATTAGAATATTATTTTATCCTATTTGCTCTACAATATATCAATAATCCAAGATTACTCTCTGACTATTGATCTTCAGAGAAAAGCTGTAAATCCAATGTTCATCACTGTGGATATTGACACAGTACCATTATTCAGTAACAACTGATTGCTCATCTCACATCATATGTCTCTAAAGTAAATAAAAAATTCTAACTTGTAATGTAGATACTGAAAATAAGTAGAAAAAGTTACATGATGCTTTGTTCATTTACTTGTATTATTTAGTTCATATAATAAGAATGATCCTTTTTAAATAAATAATTTTGGATGTTTCAAAATGTGAATACAATGTGACATTGATCCAATAAAATAAATAAATAACACATTTGTTGAATAATAAATGGGATAGACAACTTTTTAATGACCAACAATTCTTTCTAGATATTCCTGAAGATATTCACATTAATAGACAAAATGCTGAAATTGGAAAAAAAATTGTTTAAATAAAATAATGATGTATATACATTATTAATTCTATTTAAATGAATCAAATAATACTGAGGCACCAAAAGCTGAATTAAGAATGAGCTTCAATCCAAGAATCTGTACTTCTCAAATCTATATAAAATAAATATATAATCATTGGATAATTCAAACCAGAAAAAGCATCACAGAGATCTAAATTATAATATCAAATGTTAAGTTCATTAAAATCAAATTATTAGAAAAAAATCTAAAAGTTAACTCAACATGGTAACACATGAAAATGGCAAAAGAATAAAATAAAATATTTTGATGGGCATTTTTAATCAATCAATTAGAATATCTTAAACTTCTGAAGTTAAAAATCTGAAGAAAATAAGTCTCTGGGGAAGATCTATAATAGTATACAAAAATATATTTTAAAAAGTAATAAAATTGTAAATTATTATTATGTAAAGATATGTGTGTATAAAGTTAAAATAAATACACATTTATAAGATATATATCATACACGACCATGTTATACAGCATTTTAAATAAAAAATTTGCAAATGCAAAATATTACATCAATTGAAAATGTAAAATGATGGTCAATCAACAATGTATGTAAAAAAGAAAAGGCTTTTGAAAATTAAAAAAAAAATCATTTTAAAGAAATGTGACATGAATTAATTTCAATTAAATTATATATTTGTTTAACAAAGGTTGTAAAATAATTTTTTAAAAAATATAATATTTTTCTATGAATAAAGAAAAAAAGGTATGAGATAATAATATAGCATAAAATTTAATTAAAGGTAGAAATTATTATAGATATTATTTTGTTTAGTAAAAAAAAAAAAAAGCTGTCAGAAAGTTTCCTGAATTAAAACAAACATGCTTTGACCTCAACCAGTAGAAGAAAGGCTATATATAAAAGAACACCTATTTATTTTAGAAAAAGATATCAGATCCAATAAGATCATTATTATGCTTCTAATGATCAAAAAGGAAAGAAGTAAGCACTGAGAGAAAAGTAACCAATTCAATATTGTGACATTTGCATGCAATTAATAAAACAGAATAGCTGTGAAATACATTTAAGTGTTCAAATAATCCAATTATGAAAAAGAACTTAAACAATGTTACAATTTAGAAAATCTGTAGCAGTAGTGTGTTATTCATCAGTATCATCATATAGCAATTATAAGTAATAGATAGCATGCCATGATTTAGGAGATTGCTCTAGCAAAAATAATTTACTGCCTGCATATTCTCTAAGTCATATTAATGCTTGTAAGTCAGTTTATTTTACAGATTCCAAAATCATAAGCAATTCTATCTTAGTAACACAACTTGAAGAAGTGTCTACTATCATGACCAAACAAGTAAGAATGTTTGAAGACCATTTTCAACTTCTTGGTTAGATGTCAGCTATTGAGAAACTATTAAAACAAAAATCCAAATCTAATTTTAAGAATGCCTAAATAAAAGTTCAATATGTTGAAGATAATAACAAATTACTGTATGGCTAAAAAAATAAATATTTGAGAAAAAGTACCTAAAACTATAAGCTTATATGAATATACAAAATCCCTGGTATAAAATTTAATTATTAGTTTACTTTTATAACTCTTAAAATAATGATATCTTTCATCTATACTACATATACATGTTTAATATAATTTTCTTTTGAATGTATTATTTTAATTAAATATAAAATTTTGTAATGATTCAAAGACAATGTTTGTAGTTCTTTTGGGATTTTAACCAAATAAAATTGTCTCTTTAAATTACATATATACAGACAGCAGTTTATTAACTATTACATTCTTATACTACAAGCGGTTTCTAAATAAAATAGACCCAATTTGTCATGCCTGTTCTAGAGGAGAGGAGTCCTTTAATCATCTGTTAAATATATGTCCAGGCTATAACAGTATTCGAAGAGTTATCTCTCAACACTGCATTATAGCAGTGGATAAAATCCTGGACATCAGGGATTGTCTCTTCTCTGGAGACTTTACAGTAATCAGGTTATCTATCTTCCTGACATATGCTTTTTGGTACACAAGGTGCAGGACAAAGTTCACACTACCAACACCGGACGCCAATGCTATATTTTGCGATAAGCTCAAAGCTCTTCAAGACAAGGATAAGATACTATCCTCTAGATTTTTGTTTAATAATACATGGAGCCTACTAGTATGGCCCACAGACTAACATGAATTTTGTACCTGATATATCCACATTGTAGTGTATCGTAGAAGAAGTAGTCTGTGTTGCAACATGTTGGATTCTACTAGAGAGGCATTGATTTCACACTACATGTATCCCAGCTGATAAGTTAACATTATTGAGTCAACCTCAAAAGGGGTGGGCAATACCAACAAAATAGTACGTATTTACTCATATATTAACCTGCTAGTGCAGAGAATGGCTCTGGCATACTTCTTCCAGACCAACACCAGCAATGGATGAGCCAACATTAACAAAGTGTATTTATTACGCACCTGTACAATTTTATAATGTCAATAAATATATTTTTTTAAATATTACTTCAGTAGACTTGGTAATTATCACCTGACTTATATATTTCATACGATGGAATTAACATCCATTATGTTGTCTTTATAAAATACTTTAACATAAAATATAAATAAATATTATAGACAACTATTTGAATTAATAAATAATAATAAATTTATTTTGCATCGAATCGATTTTCGTTCAAATGAACCTCTTCAAGATGTTAGAATAAATTAAAAAGTCACGCGATTTATATTAACTTAGTATACACTTATTGTTCAAACCAAACATTAAAAATTATTAACAATTTTTTTTAAATGTTTATTTGACGACTTACAATTCAACTTTACAGATTCTTGGAGCAAAATTCAGAAACTAGTATCCTTTGACCTTAATGATAAAGGCTTCATAAAATTATGACAATTTAAAGAATCCGTAAAGTTGAATTGTAAGTCGTCAAATAAACATTTAAAAAAAATTTTAATAATTTTTAATGTTTGGTTTGAACAATAAGTGTATACTAAGTTAATATAAATCGCGTGACTTTTTAATTTATTCTAACATCTTGAAGAGGTTCATTTGAACGAAAATCGATTCGATGCAAAATAAATTTATTATTATTTATTAATTCAAATAGTTGTCTATAATATTTATTTATATTTTATGTTAAAGTATTTTATAAAGTCAACATAATGGATGTTAATTCCATCATATGAAATATTATTGAAGAAAATTAGAAATGGTTTTAAATTGGAACGTCATTGAAATATTTATATTAAAGAACGAAGTGACTTTAGAATTTTCATCTACTAAAGAAAAATGCAAGTTTTTATATAATTTGGTGAATATAATATCTTTTAATTTATTTAAAGATTTTTATAAACAAAATTTAAAAACTGCTATATTGAGGATATACCATCTGATTTCCTTCAACTCTACAGACATTTGTGTGATCGGTCTTCTGATTGTTGATAGTGAATTTTATAAACTGTATTCTTTAAATTGTCATAATTTTATGAAGCCTTTATCATTAAAGTCAAAGGATACTAGTTTCTGAATTTTGCTCCAAGAATTCGTAAAGTTGAATTGTAAGTCGTCAAATAAACATTTAAAATTTTTTTAATAATTTTTAATGTTTGGTTTGAACAATAAGTGTATACTAAGTTAATATAAATTGCGTGACTTTTTAATTTATTCTAACATCTTGAAGAGGTTCATTTGAACGAAAATCGATTCGATGCAAAATAAATTTATTATTATTTATTAATTCAAATAGTTGTCTATAATATTTATTTATATTTTATGTTAATATATATATATATATATATATAGGTGTTAACGATAATATTTATTTATATTTTATGTTAATATATATATATATATATGGAGGTGTTAACGATTTCAAGTGAATTCACACAAGAGAAAAGGAAATGTTGTGTTCAAAATGGTATTCACAATGTGACAAATAATTATGAATATATATTATATTATTGTATAATGAACTAAATATATCTGACATATATGGCACATTTAAAACATTTATTAGTCCTTGTCATCAATAAAATTTGTTACAGATATATAAAAAGAAATTTTATCTTCTATTCAGTCTTAGTTATCTCAATCTTTTTACCAATTTAGTATTATTAATCAACACAATTAGCATAATAAATTCTTAGAAAAATTACAGTTGAAGTTAGACATATCATTCATCATTAGTAGTTCTACTATCATAAAGTTGTGGCAAAAAAAAATATTAATGTTTCCCTGTATAGATAAATCTATCAAAGTAGACCCTTGGGCAGACAATGAGACAAGGTTTGCAAATTGATGATAATCAAGAAATGGAACCAGTACTCATACATAGGAAAAACATTGTATGAATGACTCTTAGGAAATGTTTTGATCATCATCAGTATCCATAATATACTTAATATTATCTATGTTCTTCATTATAGTAATGACAAAATCTATGGCAATATAAATGCTTAAAGAATAAAAGGCATGTTCATGATTTGAAATATTCTTATTAATTTAATAAACAAATTTACCCTTCAATGATTATGTATAAACAAAATAAAAAAATTTAATCAGCATAAAATTATGTGATTATACAATTTACAGTTTACTAACAAATGGATGTAAAAAATTTAAATGAGTGTGCACACATTATATATTACAATACTAATAAAACAAATTACTAAATAAAATTTGTATATGAACAGATTGTAGATCAATCCTACAAATTAATTTTCTTTACAGGTGAAATACATAAAGATTAGTAATCCATTTCAATTATTCGCAATTATATTGGATTTCTGAAAAAAATTTATAAGCAAATCCATGTGAGACAAAATAAAAATGTGAATAAATGAAGAATAATGACTGAGTGTAAACTCAATTTATTCATTTGATTAGATAATCAGAAAATTGTGTGAAGTTGAGGTACCCCTAATAGTAAGTAGATTGGTCAGTTATAAATTTAAAAAGAAAGAGGAAGGTTATGCAAAAGCTCTGATGAAGACTGCAAGACAGTTGAAACTGTTAGAAAATTAAAGGAATTATATTAAAAAAAATTGCATTAGAGTGTTTATGTGGAAATGTATAAAAGTAATATATATATATATATGAATATATATATATATATATATATATATATATATATGAATATATGAAGGAATGCAAAAAAGGTAAAGAAGAAGATATAAGAATAATACTGTACGTCTAAGTAGATTGAAGAAAGCAGTTTCATAAAATTGAATGTGATTTTTTTGTTATTATTTACATTACTTGCGAATCCATCTTGAATCATTAGTATTAATTCTAACCATTTCATCTCTACATTAAATTGCACAGGGATTAGTACAGTTAATATAATAATGTTAAATGTGCAATGAAAAATTATAAACTAAAAAGAGATAATGAAAATGATAGAGATAAATGGGAAAAAAGGTAATATAAAAAGAAAAGTGGATATGATAAAATATATGACAAAAAAATAATCAAATGGTTTATTAATAAGAAATAAAGTTTGAATGGCAGAAGTGGAAAACATTAGTCTGCCATTAAACATGCAGGGCAGTGAGATATGCTATTACTTAATTGGAGAAATAAATTATCAGAATTAGTAAAATAATTATATGATTGATTTGGAGGATTATGTGACATTTGAGCAACCAAATGGCAAATTGAATACTTAATTACAGAGTCCAATTCACTCTCAATAAATGTTCCACATTACAATACTGAGAATCAATTGGTGAACTTTCATTTCCGAGTTTATTACTACAGTTGCATTAAATATAGCATTGAATATATTAAGAAATGTAATAAAAAGAAGAGGTGCGAATGAAGAGATATGGTATTATCTGTTTGAATAAATAAAATTCAGAATTGAGAAATATTCTTTCTTACCATCACTGTAATCAGGGGGCTAATTTTATTCGAATATTTATATATATGAAATATTAGGCAATATTTTTTTCTTGTAATATATATATAATTTTAAATCATGAATAAATTTAATAATGGATTATGGTAATAAAATATTCTTTCAATTTTATCCATAAACAAACAAAATAAATTCAATTCAATGTTTGAGTAAAATAATAAATCCTGCCAGGAGCAATTTATGAAGATGTAGTGAAAGCTACCTTGCTTAATAAAAGTTAGGAAACTGCCAATAACATATGCAAACTACATAGAAAAATAAAAAATAAAAATAATTTTAACCTGAGGATATAATGTAAAGATACATATAAGATTTTTCAAATGTCAATATAGACACACACTACATATATATGATTAAGCGTGTGGTATTCATTTACCAACAAATTGATTTAAATGTGAACAAGGATTTCAAATAGAGCTACAATAACCTAAGGGATTCTTTCTAACTAATATTAAAAAAAAAAAAGGTAAAAATAATAGAATTTTATCTTTTTTATAATAAAAAAATAAAATCAGAAAGCAGATGTTTTCAAGATGTGTCTCCAGAGATATTATATGGAAGGAGGGATGACTTCTTTTTTTTTTAATAAGAAAGGGTGGGGAGGTCATTTTAAATAAGTAGAAAAAACAAAACAAAAAATTAAGATTTAAAAAAAAATTGAAAATACAGACTTTTTTAAAAATAAATAAATATGTATAGCTACTTTTTTTTTTTTTTAAGGTATAGTTTAACTACACATTCTTTAACTTGGCAGAAAATTAATACTTCTTTCGATTGTAAAATTTAAAGTAATCAATTTAAAAATGAAATTGAAACGGACAACTAAATAGTTAGCACAGCCGCTTTACAAGCAGTTGTGCCGGAGTTCGCTTCCCGGCCGACGCTTTGACACATAAAAAAAAAAAAAAACTAAAATATAAATTAAAAATTTATTTAATACACTTAACTAATTTTTCCTCCTTATTGGAACTTTAATCAAGATGTTTTTTATAAAATCATATAATCAAGTACTCTACAACAACTTCACCCAATGGACATTATTTACATCCCTTTTTTTTAAATATATATATTTATAAAACAAACAACAAAAATAAAATTTTAATAGTGATGCTAATATTTCTAATAATCTATCAACGCCCATTCACCCATGACTTTATTTCCTGAATATTTTTTTCACAACTCATTGCCAGTGTCCAAAAAATTTACATATCTTTTCTCTTAATTGCCTTATCATGTGTCTTACCTCCTTAGATGGCAGACTTTCCTGTCTGACCTATACATATATAACATATTGCAATGGTCACAACTAAATTTTATAAACTAACCCTACCCTATTTTTAATATTATCAATCTTTTTTGCACAAAAAATCAATTTCTCTAAATATTTAGTATTTTTCTATCCTAATTTAATATCACATAAGTTTTGTTTTGTCAATATTTTATATACATGTTCTGAATAAAGAAGTACTGTATAATCCACTTCCAATTCTTTAATACACAAGCTTTGTACTAACATTTGTATTATTATTTTTATTACCGAAAATCTTTTTAACATCTTTCTCAATTTCCAATTTCTGTTTAAATGCTTTCTTCTGCATTCAATGTTGGCTCATCATTTTTTTAAATTAAATCCATTCAAAACTTCTATTTGCTGAGACCATGGCTGATATGAATTTGGATCAATTACATCTCTTTCTTTAACCTTAATATAAGGTTTAATAAATATTTCACTATTAATTCTTTTTCTTAAAAAAAAAAAATCTAAATACTTCAACCCCTTCTTAATATTGTATTTATTATTATTCAATTCTTCTATTTTCTATTACAATTATATTATCAACATAGCTATGATATTCTAATAATTTCCTTACATCTTATATACTTATCATTATACTTTCCTCTATACAGTCAATCTCAACTGATGATATAATCACACTAATAGAGCATCCAATAATATTCCAAAATTTAATCCTTATATTTAAAATATAAAGCAGCATTTATCAGTAATAATGTTTCTTTAATAACATATAAAAGGAAAGATATTAAACAGGTTTTCAATAATAAAAAATAATAATAATATAAAAGATATCAGTGTTATTTGATAGAGTGGAGAGTGGTGGTCATGTGAAGGTCTGTGCTCATATACCCTATGTATTACATATATAGACACAGGTATATAATAAGCCTGTGTTTCGGTTGTTACATTGTGGAGATGTCTGCCCATCCTTGCATGTGTATTAAATGGATTGTGTCCTGTGCATGTGGGTTTCAGATTTACCTTAGGTCAACATGGGTGTGACAGGAATCTCGGCCTCGGGGTGGCCTTCGAGCATTCCATCATCAGATTTTCAATTCGATGGACGGTTGAGGGGTTGGGGTGTGTGGTGGATTAGAGCTTGTCCATTAAAGAATGAAGATTGTCTATCTTAATATATATCTGAGCACTATATTATATGTGTGGGAGATGATAATCTGGACCAACTGGTGATTGCTGGTTTGGCATGAAATGCATATATTGGTGATTATTTATCTTTTCAGCATATATGTGCTTAAGTGTATCAGTGTTATTAGATATAGTGGAGAGTGGTAGGTCATGTGAAGGTCTGTGCTCATATACCCTATGTATTATAAAAGATAGTACAAAACCTGTGTATAAAAATAGAAAGTGTGTTTTAATGTCATAGTCAGAGCATGTATATAAAATACTTTTAAAAGAAAAGGCACCTGCTATTAAAGTAGGATGAAAAATAGTGAATCTTAAGGTAAATTGATTTGCAATGCAAAAAAAAAAGATGGATATTGGCAGGATAGTTGTGACCACTGCAATATGATATATATATATATATATATATATATATATATATATATATATATATATATATATATATATTGGCACAATATATATATATATATATATATATATATATTGAGAATGGTTATAAAATCAGAACCATATATACATTTTTTGGATACTGGACATAGAATAAATTGTGAAACAAAAAATATTCAGGAAATAAAGTCTGTTAAACTTTACAAAGAAAGAAAATATTATACAACTTTGTATATTCATTAAAATTTTTAAAAATGTGTAAATATGATTAAATGTCTAAAAAATTGGGGAGGGGGTCGAATGGGCATTGCTAGATTATTGGAAACCAGGGTTACAATTAAATTATTATTTTTAGAGATTATTTTGCAAACATATATTTTAAAAATATATAATAAATTTATTCATTTTTGAAATTTTATCAAAAAGCAATAATTGCAATTTCCTGGATATAGAGTTGAAGTCAAAATGGCATTTTAGAAAGAAAAGATAAACATAAATAAATGAATAACTATAATTGAAGCTAAAAGCCCAGTTTGATGCTATCAATCAGAGTAACAATAGAAGAAATATATGATTTAGCAATTGACTCAAATGATATTTGTATAGGTAAGAAGAGCAGGACATTGAAGCAGAAAATGATAGCTTATGACAAAAAAAAAAAATCAAAGGTGGTTAATGTTAACATGCACCATTATCTGTGATAAAAAAAATAATTAGTGGATAAAGCTTCTAAACTGATTTTGATAATGAAATCAAGGTATTTTGATTCCAGATACCACAATTTAAATATTCTGATTATCTGTTTATTGGTGATAGTAATGAGAAACAATGAGTGGCTGAGATTGACTAGCATTATGAACCACATTGCAAGCCTCCCCAAAAAGTATTTTCTTACAAAATGTGTGATGAATAAGATCAGTATAAGAAGTAATGGATTTGATTAAGGAATGACAAAAAAGCTTTACTGGTTGGAGACTTAAAAATAGGGGTGATAGGACAAATTTCATAGCATTAGGATAAGCAGAGACAAATTTAAAAACAGTATTAAATGACCTATGAAAATAAAAGACAGGAAATGAATGGAGGGAAAGGCCATTTGTCTTTAGCATACTTTTGTAAAATTCCATTACTAATTGCAACTATTCCTTTATTCAAAATCAGCTTGGAGCAAAGTGAATTACTTTTCTTCTCAAAAGCATTAGTATAGTTACTAATTGGCACACAATAAGTCATTTTTCAAAATATCAACATGTTGATTTTTGTGGGGAAAAAAGGTATACATTGAACAAGAAGTTAAGTCATATTTTCAACAGATATGTTGGTAGAGTTTTGAATAGATATTCTCATAAAAATTATCAATTTACAAATAAGAAATCCAATAAAGTTACACGGGGGAGTAGTAAAAGGAGAGGAAACAATTACCAGAGAGTATACACCATGTGGATGACTTATCAAGTTTAAGCTAAAGTTTATAGTATGCTGTATAATCTGCCCAAATAGAAGTGAAGAAAGGTACTTCTTAGAGAGAAAAAAAATAAAAATTGACCATAAGCAATGTATAATTGAATGCTTCATTAAAGAGCAGAATATATATGCCAGGCATTTTGCTCTCTATTTCTAGAAACAACAGAATTATATAAGTAATAAAAACAAAGCCCACAATGGTGAACCTTGTGGATTAGAGTTATGGAGTATAAACCTCAGCATTACTTTGCCATTAAGATAATAAAAAATTTCAATTTGTTAGAAGATTGGCAAAAATATAGAGAATGGATACAGAAATGTTATGTGATTATAATAGTTTAATGAGAGTGTTAATAGGATCATAATCAAAAGCTGATAAAAAATCTAGTTGTATTACAATGAGACCAGCTGTTATAGTGACTCTAACTTGGTCAATAACTAATTTTAAACAAGAGGATAGAATCAGAGATGGAAGCCCCCTTTTTATCAAAGTGATAGTCAGAGATGGCTGTCAGAATAATAGTATATATCTTATCCTTAATGACGGTTTCAATAATATTGATAAGCAAAGGTAATATAGAGATAGAGAAAAAGGTTACAAAGAAAAGAGAGAATATCTTACTTGAGAAATGGAATTAAGACCACAAATACTGCTTATCGATATATTAATTTGCTAAGAAAGAAAGCCAAGCAAATTCATAATAATTGATACCAAAAAATAATGGATATGCAAAAAAAGGACCAGGTGAATGCTATTAGATAAGGATTTGAGCTTAAACAAAATGTCAGATTTTGTAATATCATGATATTGGTGATTTTCTCCAAAAGCAACTACTAGATGCTCAGGGCAGATGAACGTTTGCAATTTAGATTTGCTGAGATTAAAAAATAGAAGACAACTGTTAAGACTTGTGCAGAAATATTTATTTACAAAAAAATTAAAAAGTCAGCTTACTTTTATAAGAAAGAACCTAGTGGATGGGACCAGTTATGAGATTGAGCCAAAAAGATTTTGATCTTTTTAGTAGAAAGGTATTCAACCAAAAAACGAGTATTAGACTTTGGTGCTTGAACAATTGAATAAAAATATCATGCTTAACAAAATATGTTGCTGTTTGAAAAGACATTTTATTTTGAAAAAATCTAACATTAAAATTATTACATTAATACATTTTATTTCAGCTTGTTTTTTATATATAAATTGTGATTAAAACTGCATGCAGTCACTTTGGAAAAATTTTTATTTTATATATCAGAACGATTGTTATTTAAAATAGCAATGTTCTCTAAATATATATAAATTATTTATACTATAAAATAAAGTTTACATATTTAATCCTTGCTTGTTTTTTTTTTCCTTTTTTTTTTCATATGTCATAGCATCGGCCGGGAGGCGAACCCGCAACAACCGTCTGCAACCAACTGCTTGCTTGCAAGACGGCTGTGCTAACCTCTCGACTAACAACTATATATATATTTCTAATGTTAAAAGATTTCTTTTCTAAAATAATTTAATAAATGAAATAATCACCAGGATCGTACTGAAAAAGATCTTTTCACTTTTAAAAATGTAATATAACAACAAACTTCAATTTAAGCAAAAAGGTCAAAAAGTGTAATATGAAATATCAAACATATTAAATTTTCTTTCTTACAAAGCCTAAATTTTTAATGGATAAGTAAATATATGTGTGGGGTATTTTTTTCTTGATTGGGTAGCTACATAAGTTAACAGAGTTAGAAGTTCATAGGAGGAATATGATATCAGGTTTTAGTTAACTCAACTAAGCCACTTAAAAGTTTTTGAGTTCACCCACAGATAATAATCTGGCCATGTGATGAAAAGATTAATCTTTCAAGACTAATATAAAATAGTTAAAATTCTGCTCTGCCAATTCTCGATGGTAGATGATTAAAAATATATTCATTTAACACGGCCTTGTATTTAATTTTATTATTTTATTTTTACCTTAATAATATTTATTATCCTGACTTTCACTTTCTCTAATATTTTAAATATAAGTCATTATTAATACAAAAAAATCATACTGACAATGATATAATTGATTCACTCACTACATATAAAAAACACAACTAACATTTTCAAACATGTTTAAATTTTTTGTTTATTATTTTATTTTGTTTGATGCCTTTCTACTTTCACTAAAAGACAAACAAATATATTAATCTTTAATCAAGGATTAAAGTTTATATATGGGCTAGGGACAATCTGTAGTTTAAAAAATAATTAGTGATAATCATTAACATGATTTATCTAGAGTACATCAAGTGAAATTGGTGGGTGGAGCAAATAAAAAAATATATAAAAAAATTAACACATTCTACACATACTACAATTAAAATGTGATGAAAGCAATACTAAAACTCCTACTAAAAAGTATTTCAAATCTTACCTTAAATTATTAATAAAGAATATAGATATTTCTAATCACAATAAAGTACATATATGTATGAGTAAATCTATATTTCCTTATAAGCTCTTAGAGCTGAAGTCTCAAATAGTTTACAAAATTGGATGCAGTTGCACTGATTGCCATGTTGTTTATTATGGGGAATTGTGCACCAATCTATCTACCCAAATTCAACAGTGTCATTTATATAATTGGGTCAAAGTGCACACTCATGCTAAATCATTTTTTTATGAGCCTAAATCTAACCTAGGCCACACCTTCAAACCTATGTCTGCCAGTGTTGTCTATGCTGAATGTAATGATACCAACACAAAGTGAAAGAGGCCTGGCACATTGGCAGAAATAAACAGACAATTAACATAAGATTTGTGTCCCTCCTTCAAAAAAAAAGCCAATATAAATAACTTATTTACCATTCAACTATGCAAATTCTCTATTGCGACATGCTCCATAATATATACAATAATTTTCTTATCACCATCAATGTCATGATTGTGACTATTATGATTAAGTGGTCAAAAGCACATACTTTTCTAATTATAGATTATAAAGCTTATCTCTAAAATGGCTGTAGGTATATTTTGTGTTACATTTTCTGAGATGAAGCTCACTAAATCCTTAAAGTTACGCTATTAAATAATCCTTTTGTTAAAAAAAAAATACAAATTAGAAAATTAAATAAATTTTAGGCACCTCACTATCTTGTATTGCAAGCACATATGTGCACACATTGTCATATATAATTTGCACATGAACATAAATAAGTTTGTACCATAACCAACATCTCTGCATTAGCCAAAAATTTTAAGACCATTTATATGATTTTATTAATATTACTGATGAGATATGATATAAAATGACTTCGTTCAAAACAGTTTAACATTATGTGCATAGGCTATATGACCAAAAACGATATTATCCAAATTGAACATTCATTCCCTCAAAAATATTTATATATCGCAATAAGTTCATCTACTCTCATTTCTTATTACCCAATCATTTTTCTATCCCTGTTGCATTCATTTCCTTTTTCACCTTCTATCCCATTTTAATAAAACTTATCCTAAGTTTCAATATGCTATCTTCATATTCAGGCAATTTTGTTATACAGATTTAAACAAAAAAAAAAACAACCATTCAATACTCTCTCTCCATATAAACTAATCTACAATTCAATTTATATATGTGACTTTTTTCCCTAGAATCATAAATGAAAGGAATAAAGTGTCATTATGAAAATAAAATATAAGATGTTAGCAGTTAAATACCTAATTGTTAATTAGAGTGCTGCAAAGTTTACAGTTTGGTTTCAGAGCATGCAGTTTAGGGTAAACTCTAAACATTTATAATCATAAAATCAGAATGGCTTAAATCTTATATGTATTAAGATTTATTTCAAATCTAAAACAGTTTTTTTGATCCTAATGGTGGCAGCTTAAAATTCAAAGTTTGGTTATATATATATATGTGTGTGTGTGTGTAAGTAAAATAAAAATTCAATATATATATATATATATGTGTGTGTGTGTGTGTGTGTATGTGTGTGTAAAATAAAATTTCTCTAAACTGTAAAGAATAAAAGATAATTATATGAATTTGTTAGATATTAAAACATTAACAGTCAAGCACACTTTTCTTGCAACACTCCAGAATCATAGCATACAACTATTAAAAACAACTTTATTTAACAACCATGTTCACAACAAAATCTTTAATTTGTAATGCTGTTAGAATAAGTAATGTAACAAAACTTCATAATTTTTCTTTTCCTATTACTTGATGTAGTCAATCAAATGATACATTAAGAAGACTTGGAGTATAGCCAATCTTAATAACATTATAAATCAAGCAATGTAGAACTGAGCATGCCTTAAATTTTGTTTGTCAAATAATATATTTTTAAAGCAAAAAATAGCCATTTCCTACAATTATGGTGTACTGCATGAAAAATGTGCTTGATAATTAATATTTTAAAAAGATAATTACTCTGTTTAACACATTTATATATGTGATTTCATTATATATACATACACTTTATATCTTAGTTACTTTTGCAATTAACTAACATTTTGCAATGTAACAATTACAAAATTAATTATACAAATAAAAATTAAAAAGAACATTCAAATTTTAATAAAATACATACAGTTTGAAAGCCAGGAAGATTAAGTTATCTTAGAAGATTTATTATAATGTTTTTAAAAATTGTAATCATATATAATAATCATTATAATAATCAATCAGTGAATTTCTGAAAATCAACTGGAATGATATGCCAATGTCTATCATTGTTCCCTATAGTAAAAGTAAACAAAAGTTTATTAATGCTCCATCAAAATAGTAATTGCCAAAACTAGGCTCCATACCATTTCTTTGGATTACAAACAAAATCTATATAAGGCCAGATTCAGCAGAAATTTAATAAAAATGATCCCAGCCAAAATATAGTGTGGGAACATTAGCTATACAAATTACTCTAAGAATTTCAAATTATATACAAATTACTCTAAGAATTTCAAATTACTGTCAGTTATTATAGTTAGTGATGAATGGTATTAGTCACAACATTGGCCACATTAGTATAGTCATTTTTTCTCAATTTTTTTTTCTATGATGCCCATATTTATTGCTGAAGATTTTGACCAAACAACAAAGAGTTTACTCTATTCCATGGTAAATTCATAAATTATTTAGAAGAACAGTATGTGATTCAACTAAGTCAATCACTGTCATTACTTTTGCATCAAAAAGATTGATATTACTAAAAATAACAAAGAGATAAAAAAATACAACAAAACAAATGTACTTAAAAAAAATTATGCATTTAAATAGGCTCATTATATGTAAAATCCATACCATACTAAACTTTGATGGAGCATTTTTGCATATAACAAAATATAGTTCAACTTGTAAATATAATAAAAAATGATCTCCAACTTATCATAAATACCATTGTCTGTTTACAAAAGAATGCATTAAAATTAAAAGATGATAGCAAACTTGAAGAAATCCCACACTATATAAAAGTGCAGAAATTGCCATTTATTAAAATCTTGAATGGATGGGATCTGCTATACCTTTATTGTGCTACATTAAGACCCCATAGCGGTGTATCATTATTAGTCCAAATAATCCTAAAAAATCTACTACAAGAATATAAGCTGGTAAGCAATCAACAACAATCAAACAATAGGCATTACATCCTCACATGGACACATAATCCAATACAGTGCTATTGAATTCACTTATCAGCTGGATCAATTAAAAAAATCATCCAAAATACCAATCACAACACCCAATGTGATCAGTAAATGCTGACAATACAGAATAACATATGTATAGATCTAGATCATTCAGTTAAAACCCTAACAGAACAAAATTTTCTCCAATATCAATTTGGCAATTTAACTCTGTATCAATATCTTATATCATTGTCAATAATAACATGTTCCATATCCCATCCCTAATGATGACAAATTACCAAATGATGATGCTAAAGAACGCATAATAATCATTTATCAATACTTTTAAACTGCAAGAATAAATATAAGATATTCAAATCACTTTTAATTAAGGTGAATGTAATATTTATTCAATCCATACATCAAATATTTATAAATCTAAAGAGTATGATGATGAATCATAACAGTGATTAGTACATTCCCCAACTATGCCCATTATTGAGGTTTTGAGTATAGCTGTGGTGAATATTGACATTTTTTTTCCAGATCACAATTTCAGGTTTAGAATTTTTTTTCTTTATTTACATATGTTCACAGCCAGTTCAACTTCCAAAGAGTGATTGACAAAAAAGTATTTAATGATTTTTATATGCCAGATTAATCTATTTTGATGAGAAAATTTATTGATTCATAAACACTGTAAAAGGAAAAAGTTGAATGAAATATAATGCAGCCTTCAGGAAAGTTGTCTCACTCTTAAGGATTCTGGATTCATAATTAGCTTTACATTAAAGTGACAAATACAAAATATCTAATGCTCTTTATGATTTGAGTTGGATAATTTCTCAAAATTCCCATCTGCTTATACAATATATAATACTTTATGCTAAATTATAATTTTTGATAATAGTTAAATCAATTACCTTTAATAGTTTTTCTAAATCAAGATATTAACAATATCTAGAATTAAAAACAATTAGCAAAAAACAAAACAAAACAATAATTCTTAAATCATGTGTGAAACACAAAATATATAAAAAAAGCTACCATTATTCATTCCAGCTTTAAAAACTCCTTAAAAACTTTGCTCATGAGAAGGCTTTCTAAGACAAAAATCCAGCATAAATACTTTTTTTTTTCAGAGATAGATTGCCCAAGACATCATAGAACAGTCGTTAATGTAATAGCTAGACTTATTGAAGAATCAAAAATTTCTGGACATTTTTTAACAACCTTATGCACTTTATTACAATTATTAAATGTCCAGATGACTTTAGGCCTCAAATACCAAATAGAATTGATTCAGAGAAATCTCCTGTACAATTAGAAAACACAAAAGAAATATTTGAATTCAATATAAAGAGCATATCAAAATTAAAAGCCTAGATGCTCTTCAAATTAATTGTACAACACAAAATTGATGTAAATGTTCTTCAAGAAGCTCATCATTCATTTATTAATGTACAACTTAAAAATCCTTCATTGCTTAATGGGTCTTGACAGAATACTTACTAAACATAATATGATTATCATTGTTTCAAACAAATTTGCAAAGCAAACTATTTATAATGCAACAGGTTCAAATAATAAAGCAATACTCTTTTTAAATATAATTTTTGATTATGTATAGACAAACTGTTATTACCATCTTCTTCCAGATATTCCTCAATCTTCCAAATTTATAAAAAAATTGAATTCTCATGGTAGAATTTGGGTATATGTTATTGATGATAAAAATTGATGATCAAATTTTAGAATAGATGGACTTAAATATTATGCACATACTTTATAATACCAAGCAAAAAAGAAACAATCAGGCAAATGATTCACAGAGACAACCCTTGATTTATTTATTTCCACAACGAGTTATTCACTAGTATCTATAAATCAATTACTATTTTATCATTTCCTCTGCGATCATCATAAAACAAATTTTATCACTTATAATTTATATTCTCATGTTGAAAGTACCTTATTTCCCTTTTAACAATAACATTCAGATAGCAATAAATATATAACTACAAAATGATGGGTTTAATATTGAGATTAAATATTAAACTCAAATTAGAAATCTCCAAGCTACTTTTTAAGATAATACCAGTCCTACACTATGGTTCTATAATATAGAATAACAACAATTAATCAAAAATAAACAAACTTCAAAAAATTCAAGATAAATATTATAGATACATTCATGATGATACATTCTTGAATAAAAACAATAGTATGCATAATAGAATATTAATAGCAGACATGATATTTTTATTTAAATTAATAACTGGCAAAATATCATCAGAATATATGACAAATAAGATCAGAATAACAACTTTTAAATCTAGAAATAAAGATTTATTTTATTTACAAATCTTAAAAAGAATAACTTATTCACCAATTTACAGATTACAAATGCAATATAACGATAAATTCAAAGAAGTAGACATTTTCCATTCAAATGAAAGACAATTTAAAAATAAACTTAAGGACTTATTATGTAAAAAATACCTAAAAACCAATAAAACAATCAACACTCTCTCTAGTATCTAGCTTTCAGTTCCTGGTAAAATCACACTCCTTAACATGCTAGTGTTTTCAATACTCAATTACTATCTACCAATCATCAAGCCTACTAAAATCTTGGGTAAACAAATAGGTTCATTATGTACTAAGTTATTGTGGAAAAGGAAGATTGTGGCCATAAGCTTGGCAAAGGCCCAAATGCCTAGAGAACTGAATGGCCTTGGTCTACACTCAGTTGCTACATTATACTTGCAAATATCACTAAATATGCTACACAACTATTCATTAGAAATGGACTACACAAATTTAATCCAAAAAATTCAACCTACTGACATGCCACCTTCCCATGAAAAGGGACAATTGACTGGCATCTGGACAGATGTCAATAGCTGTATAAACTTAACTCCGAACATTTTCAATAAAAAAGGCCTACTGGGAAATGTATAGGCTAAAGAAAGATTGTCCCTCAGCACTCCATAATGCTCTTGGATTAAATAACAAATTATTGATCAAAAAAGCCAAATACTGGTTTCTGAAACACAAATTTATTTATTGATTTTCTTTTGAAATTAAATCTCTCATCACTACCCACTAATAACTTCCTCATGAGGAAAAGAGGATTTAACAAAATTAGTTCTCAATGTCAACTCTGTCAGAGGGAAGAGGAAACAATTCAACACATTTTCCTAGATTGTCCATCTCTCAGCATACTTAGATCTTTCATTGATGAAAAGGTAAAATGCTATTCTAAAGACACATTCTTAATCCATTAAGCAATTAATTCTGGCAATTTTGCTAACATTATATTAGCAATTATCTTATCCTTTGCCATCTGGTTAATGAGCTGCAGTTTTGTTCTGGGCAACATGAACAACAGTACCCTTCAAGTGTTTATAACACTCACCAAGAGTAATACCATCAGAGATAAAATGCTTGCTCCCAAATGGCTGCACCAACAAACCTGAGCCAGTGTCTCCATGTTAGTGCACTGATTATTGCAAAGATATCAATGATCAAATTTGAATCTTGCCTCATTAAAACAATACCAAAATAAACTCAATCATATATGAGAACTCTACCAGACTATCTAAAGACTACCGATTAGCAGATTGACACACCATCTACCTCAACAACAAAAATTAACACGTTTAATCATGAACTGAATAGCTTAACTTATAAGAAAGTGACAGACAGACAGACAGATCTCAAGATGCTTAGACTTAGACTGATGGATTGGGAGAGAATCACTGACATAGCCAGCATTCTCCCAACCCACTCAGCCTGCGCTTCATATCCTAATTTTAAACTTATAGATTTTTAATGTGCCTTTCAGTGCTCAAAGAAGTGTGTACCATTGTTCAACTGGGACAAAGTGATGGACAAATCTAGAACTCTACTGAGGCATTAATTCCTGGGATGCTACATGTGGTTTCTCAGATCATATCATGTATATATTCACTTCTCATTTAGCTATTGACATCACTTGGTATTCATGTAGTCATCATTATACAAAGTTGTATCAATTGTTTAAATAAATCTTTATTTTTTTTATATATAAAAAAACAGCAATTAAAGTTTATTGATAAAAAGTTTAACACTTTGAGTTTAATTAATGGGTAGTTTCTTTATAAAGTGGGCATTTTTTTTTTGCTTGTTTCGTTTTATGTCTTTGCATTTGATAATAATTAAATTATTCATCACATTAAAAAAAACCTGTAGAGAAATACATATATATTATTGTATTACTACTGCAAATATTAATGGCTACTAAGATGTTATTTAGAAATAAGTGAATTGAATTGAACCAGCAACATTATTATTATTAATAGTTGTTTCCTACAAATTGGAATAAGTCAGAAAGAAGCTGCTGTGAATAAGATTTATGTTAAACAACTCATATAAAAATGGCTTTCAAAGTACAGATGGATGCAACATTTATCAATTTAACAAAAATAGACTTTTAAATCATCCAAAGTATCTAAATGCAGAAAACTTATAAATTTATTTAGCAAAACATTCTCCAGTGGTAAAATTCAAAGAATATTAAATGAAAATCATAGACAACACAAAATTTTACACAGCCATTTCTCACAGCCTCATTTCCCTGAATACTTTAATTCTCCAGAAACATAATGCAAAGAATTCATCTATTTCACTGGTATTGTTCTGATTTCATACACACACACACACACACACACAAATCATTTCCAGAAATAAGAAATGCTTAATAAGAATATAAAAAGTTACTAAAACTCAATTTTTCTATCTAAGAAACTGGGAAGATATTTAATAATCTGAATATAAATATCTGTAACAATAGAGCAAACACAATCCTACCCCATGCTACTTTTGAGTAATCTTGAATCTTAGCTTCATTTATGTTTCTCATTTTAAATCTAAAATAATTTCTAAAAAATTATATTCTAGAAAAAAAAGGTGGTTAGAATTGTGTCACAATATTAACTCTGTCTTTCTTACTGCATTGCCAAATCCATATAATATTAATATCATTTATGTTATTTATTACTTTTTATAATACTTTTTACAATCCACTATTGACTATTTCAATTGCCTCAGAAATCTTCTTCAGATCTATAACAATACAAATACATGAACATATAATTTTACATTTTATATATGTATTTATTCTATCTTATGATCATCATTTATATACTCACATATATTTTATATGCCTCTCTATATAATTATTATCTTTTTATATATTATATATTTTAAACTCTTTTATATTCCTTATTTATCAATCAATACTTCCTGTTATATATAAATTTAATTTTTCTTTCATTTATTTTTTATTTTATTCTTATTAATTTTTTTAATACTTAACTCAAACTTTTTATATATTCGTGTAAAATATACAAATATGAATATATAATGTTAGAGCTAAATATTACAAAATTAATATAAGAAGAAAATAATATATATTGTGCCAAGGCCAATTTGGCTCATGTATATAAAATAATTTTGTCTAAAAAAATTATTAAAATAAAATAAAAAATCTTTCGAAAAAGAGATAGAAATAAAAGATTAAAAGTGGGAAGGGGGTTTTCTTAAAGTCAAAGTAAAAGTGTTATAAAAGAAAGTAAAGTTTTTCTAAATTAGTATTCGTAAAAATAAGTAATTTTTAAAATTTAAAAAAAATATAAATATCTTTTCATTCAAGCTTATTATAATAAATTATATATGTGCGTGCGAGTGTAAATAAATGTATGTGTGTTAGAATAATATTAATATATATATATGTAAATGAAAGTTAAAAAATAAATTACATTTGGAAAACACAGCGATAGCTATTAAGTTAAATAAAGATTTAAAAAAACCACATCAGCAGTGGGCTACTAATTAAAGATACAAAAACAATATGTTTATGAAAGCTACTACTAATTAAACAATCATCAAAAACACGTTGTCATAGGATTAATTACTAATGGAATTTCGACAACACCTATTGCGCCTATTGCCGGGGGATATTAAAATGAAAGCAATTCGGATACATAAATAGCCAGATTTTTTTTATCAGTTTTCAGTTTTTTCAGTCTAGTTTGCAGTGACAGTCTTGTTTCAGTTTGAGATAACAGTGCATTTCTATTATGTATCCAGAATCAAAAATGCATTGTTGAGCAGCTTTTGGAAATATACGCTCGTGCTTCAGCCTTTTTAGTCCAACAAGATCATCAAAACCTGCCTGTGAAATAATGTCTGCATAACAACTCAGAAATCCTCCGTCAAACGTTCAACTGTCTTCAAGAATAAAGCCAATGGATTCGCATAAAATCTCTTCAAGAAATGTCCAAATCTCACTGGTTAGATCAGGGGTCCCCAACCTTTTTGCACTTAAGAGCACATTCTATAATACTGTCCAAGTGGCGGGCACCATTTATTTTTTAATGTAAATTTATAGTTGGATATTGTTAATAACGCACATAATGTACAAAAAAATATTTATTTCAAAAGTAAAATTTTAACATATAATTAACATTTATATTTTTACGCTGTAAAAGTATAGTATACCCTACAATTTGATTACAATATAATACAATAATTTATAAGAGATTTTAAAAATTAAATTTATTTGTATCAGAAAATAATTTTTTATCGTGTTCGGATAGCGGCGGGCACACATAAAATGGTCTGCGGGCACCATGGTGCCCACAGGCATAGGGTTGGGGATCCCTGAGTTAGATATAATCCATCAGAAGCAGCAGAAGCAGCCAACAACAAGCAATATCCACATTCCAAAAATCCTAGGTAAACATTTATTTATTATCATTTATACATAGTAGCCACCACTGTAATTCGTCAATCCTACCGTGTAAAGTAATTTGAACTAATAAGCATGCATAAAATGAACTATTGATGTGCGTATGGGCGAATGTGAGACAATTTTAACGATGTCACATATTATTTATGCTTTTCACCAGATATGTGTTATAATGTGTTACTTTAAAAATGTGCGTGTGTTAAATTAGATTTATAAAGATGTTTAAATTTAGTCAATTAATGTTGGGTAATAAATTATCTTTAAACTTAATTAATGTTAATTTAAATAAAATGTCTTCAAACTTAAACTTTATTTGTCGGTCAATTCTTTTTACCAACCTTTTTATTAATTCTTTCCACCACTAATTTTGTATAATTTTGTAATTGAATTAAAATTAGACTGAGCTAGTTTTAGGGACTGTTTCGAGCGCTGGATTATGAGCCTACTGCCCCAAAACAAATAAAGTATTTGGATAGTAGGGGTTTGAATCTAGCAGCCGAGATGGGCCATTGTTGATAGGTAAAGCTGTCAATAAGATCTCCCATTTTGCTCGAATGTGCTGGTTCGTCCACATAACATTTATAAGATTATAAATGTATTAGGAAGAAATTTGAAACCGGACAAAACTTATATATATGCATAAGTAAGTGGTTTCTGCAGTTCGACCTGGTACATATATATATATATGATTATAGGAAGTATTAATAGATAAATATTGAACATAAAAAAGACTAAAATATGTAATATATAAAAAGAATAATTATATAAAAGATATATGAAGATATATGTGGGTATATAAATAATGATCATAAGATAGAACATATATAAAATGTAAAATTATATGTTTTGTATATTCGTATTCATGTCTTTGTATCATGTTTGTTATAATTCTGAAGAAAATTGCTGGGGCAATCAAAACTGTCAATAGTGTGTTAAAAGCATTGTAAAAAGTAACAAAGAACATAAATAATATTAATCTTAATTATATGAGTAGTTTTCTTAGAACTAGCATATTTATTGGTCAATACTGTAAATATGATTTTAAAAAAAGACAAACTTCTGAATGCATAATTAAATATTACCATGCAAAATATCATTAACATGCCAGAATATACCCCCTTACAGTGACTATAAATCCTTTCTCATATTTTTCTGCTAGATATCAGAAGATAAATGATTCACAGAACATATATAACAACTTATGAAGTATAATAGACCTACCACTAATTCAGGATATAGTTTCATCAACTATGATATGTCTTAAATGAAGAATTACTTTCTGGAAGCTAAATCATGAATCTATTTAAGAAAGTATGCACAAGAAGTTTATAAATAAACACAATGTACAAAAATAGTTCTTTTTACATATAATTTTTTGTGAGTAATTTTTTAAAGGAATTCTTGAATGATTTTCCAAAAAGAGAGTACTGATTTGAGGTTCCAAACAAAATTATTTTTCTCCATACAGCAGTTAAACCAGTTGTATTTGATTTTCCTAGACATTATTAAATTCTAATCAATTAAGGATTTCCTTCATCATTAATATGCTCTAAAAAGAAAATTTAACAGTTCTTGATCTATGTAGTTGTGGACAAACCAAAAACTATGCACCACAGAGTGAATGAATGCCAAATCTATGTGTATAAGGGCAGAACTGAAGATCTTAACAAAACCATTTTAGGAAATTTCTTTCTGGCTGGAATTTCTACAGATTCTCCTACAGTGATTGTTAATAGTGACCTGCTCAAAAATATACTAAATAAACAAATAGAAAATTCAATAAAATACATATTTAACATGTATAGGTGCACCTATATTTAATGTTAAATATGTACACCTCAAAAAGACAATAAAGAAAAAAACAGAATGCAGTTATGAAAAGTCAATACATTAATAAATCTTAGCAGTAATAGAGTAGAAGTCTTTGGAATTCAACATTCATGAATTTCTGAGCTTCAGCTATCATTCTCAATGCTTGAACTTCTTATGAATTCCTAAACAATAAAATCAAAAAATCCATATCTCATTAGCACATACTAAGAGAATAAGAGAAAAACCAGAATGATTAGAGGTGACTCACAAAATATACACAGAATAAAATGTATGAATTCAAATTCACAAATGTTTATTTATTTTAACTGAAATTAGGAATGGTGAAACTGTGTAAACAGAAAGACAGTTGTAGATTCTCAACCAAGACATATGAAGATAACTAATTACATGATAAATACCACAAACTTGTTGTAACATTCGATTACTAAGACTTCATCATAATCTATACTCCCTCATCCACACAGGCATATATTTGTGTTTGTATGCATATATATATATATATATATATATATATGCATACACACACAAATACCCAACTGACAAATAAAAATTAAATTAGATAAAAAATAAATTTTTAATCTCTAAGATTTTTAACCAATAAATTTTGACTTTAAACTTATATATAGATACTCTTTAAAAAAATTGCCAAAAAAAAAAAAGAAAAGTGAAATCAAAGACAAAAAAAAAACATGCATGACTTAAAGAATAATAATAAAAAATTAGCTTACCCACAATTTAAATCAATAAAGCATTAATGGCAGTTGAAGATTGACTTTTAGGAGAGAGAAGAAAAAAAAATAAAGCTAATATTTCGCAAATCTCAAAAGTTCTTATTTCAGTAAAAATGCAGATATAAAATACTACAAAGAAAGAAAAAACCTTTACATTTTTGTTAAAGTGGAATCTCATGGCCTCTTGAAAGACACAATGCATTTACTTACAACTGGGTCATGTGGCCAATATCAATCAGTATTTCAAATCCTAGCCTTTTACTTTCTAGTGGAAGCTATTTTAATTGATTTTATTCCTTAATGGCTTTTAATATCGTATTTTTTTCTTTATCCCAAACATCACAAGCTTTTAAAAAGTATAATAATAATGCTCGTTACTCATTTACATATTTCTTTTTTAATATAAATAAAAAATTCAATTAAAAATATTTGAAAGAAAATCACATCAAGAAAAATAGCACTCTACTCTAAGCGCTGGAAAAAATAAATAAATGAAAAGATGCTAATAAAAAAGAGCAAGGATTTGCTATAGAGGGAGAGAAAAAAAAATCAATTAATGAATGAAACAAATTATTAATTTCTAAATAATTGGAAGAATACATATGTGCGCACAAATGGCTTAATACCAGTAGTGAATAAAGTTATCCCCCAATCATATTTATATCTTGGCATTCGAATTCAGATCAGATAAATCTTTAAAAATATTTTTGGTATTAAATAAAAATATGATTTTCTCTTGAAAATAGCCAGCCCATAATCAATTCATATAGTTATCTTATATTACTCAGTAAAGTGATATTTACCTACTACTGTTTCCAAAACGATAATTAAGATGGCAAACTGCTAAAACCATCACTACTTGTCGATTGGGAAATCTTGTGAATATTGTACCTCTCCATTCCATTTCAATTTAATGAACTGATTAAATGTTTATATTTAATTAATTGTGTATGCTTTATGTTATGGGAATTTCTGGATCTACTATTTGAAAAGAATTCCAAAGTTACAGAATTTAGTGCCATACTATCCATATAACTTCTACTCTGAAAACATTTACAATTTAAATTTAATATAAAATTAAATTTCAATATATTACAATCACTTTTAAAACAATAAAAATGGCATCATATAATCATCTCACATACTTGTATGCTTTCAAAACTATCTGTATTGATTATTCAAGCTAACAGCAGATAATTATCCAATAGGAAGAAAATAATTCTTCTTGCAAACTTGTATAAGAAGGCATAAGAAGTATTTTCCTTTGGTTTAATGTCACAAACATGTTAGCTAGTCAAAGATGACAATCCATAATTTCATCTCAAGCATTTTGTTTTTTCCCATGAGAATATAAATTAGTGTAAACATCAAGCATTTATCACATAAAAATGTGGTGCAAATACATGAAAATAATTTATATTATTAACAATTTAATAAAATAAAGTTTAAAACTATACAATTAAAATGCATAATTATAACAAATAAAATATCACTTTTCCAACAACACATTAATTATAGACAGCAAACTTATGAGTAGGTTCAATATTAATATTTAGCTCCATGTAGGTAAACTTAGGAGAATAGGGTTGTCATATAAAGATTGCCAGATTAACCTGTAATTTATTTATTAGATATTAATTAAGTTCTATTAACAATTTTGGACTATCATCCATACAAAAATAAAGATAGTGAAAAAAGTATCATTTTGATAAACAACAAAGTCACTCCTTCAAAGATATTTTCTAAACTTGAAAATAAATACAGGAATTCCTCTTCTACTCCATTTCACTAGCAATCTGTACTGTAATTGTTATTTTTAAAACAAATACAGTTATTTAAAAAAATAGTTTAATTATTGGAAGGGAGGACATGTTTGTTTATATATGCACATGTACGTGGATGGATATGTTGTTTCTTGTGCTAATTATATTATAAGTTTAATTGTTTCTTTGTATTAAGATGTTAATTTTTTGTAAATATTGTATAGAAAAGATACAAAAACACTATTACATAGATTAAACTTAGCACTGATTTTACATATAATTTTGATCATTCATAACACATTTCACTATTCTTTGATTAAACAATAACACTTCAAACAACAAAAAACATGTAGCATAAAAAATGGACATCATATAAAGTTAAAAATAAATTTCTTTTTCAGATGTAATAAAAAGCCTACAGGATTTAATCTTCTTGGATATTATCTTACCACTTCAAAAATAGTAATGGTGACTAGGCTTCCTAGCACTGAGAAATTTAGTAGTGGACAAATGCAAACCATCTACTTAATAACTAGCAAATCTATGCATACAATGGCATAAAAAAGCTAAATGAAAACATATATAAATTATGCTATATAAATAATTAATTATTTAACTGTTTAGAAAATCATGTGACATTAAAGTATTAAAATTTACAAGTCAATCTTCTATCTAGAAATCTTAAACTCTTGAGGCACTCACTCTAAATAAGACATGGTCAATAACTGTTGTTTCATTGATTGAACTTTACCATTTCAATAAAAATGATTAAATTAGTAAACAAAATAATAAACAAAGAATTAAAAATTCTTAAGAATATTCTTTTGTTGACCATTCACAAAATGACATCCATGAATCAAAAACTGCACTTTATAGAGATGTCATATGAAGAATGTAATGGATGTTATTGTAATTTGCAGAATACTTGATAAATAGATGCTTTAAGACTTCTAGTGCAATGAACAAATATTAGTTACTATATATTAACTGATCAGTTTATATCTATTACATTTCCCAAAGGCTTGAGGTAAACCCCTAAAATAATTATAGTAATCTACTTGTTCTGCAACACTTTTCTTTAGTTTTCATTTTCTATGAGCAGAACAAAAAGGTAAGATTTATTTTTTTGTTTTATTTTCATAAATAAATCACATTTTATAAAATTAGATACTCTACAAAAAGTTATGATAACCCAATACATAAATCACGTTGCTAATATATTGTAAAGAATGGGGCATAAAACCTAGGAAAGCATTATAATAAGTAGGTTAACTTTTGAAAGAAAAAACTATTTTTCTTTCAAAAGTTAATGGTGGATGCTAGTCCTTTGAAATATCGGTATGAAATGGAATATAATACATAGTTCAGCCCAAAAACTATTAATTTATCTACATCATACAACCATGAAAACATTAAATATAATATATATATATATATATAATTAGTTTCCAACCAGTTACCACCTAAACATTCACAGTAAATATATATATATATATATATATATATATACTATATATTTATAAACTTAATATCTATATATATATATATATATATATATATATTAAGTTTTAAATTATAACAATAGTACTATACAATTTCCAAATATTAAATTAAAAGATATTTAAAAAAATTTTGACAGTATTACAATATTTCATTAACAAATTAATAATTCTAAAAATTCTATACCTAAAAAACAAAAAAGTAATTATGTTTACTAATTATATATGAATCCAAAAAATTATGCATATATGAATCAACTCTACCTTGTTAAAAAAAAAATTAAATCAACACCTGCTACCTTATAATATACAAAAATGCTACAAATAATCAGTCTAATACTGCTTCAATTTCCTTTGATGTCATGTAATTTAAAATTTAACTTCACTTTACATCAATCAAAAACATTACAAGAAATACTAAGTAAAAAAAAAAAAGATACCTATTGTAAATCAATTTAAAAATTCTATAATAAAAAGACAATCATATTAATGAAACACACAGACTCTGGAAAACCACATGACTTTTCTTTCTCACTGACAGAAGTTCAATTGATAGTCATTATGCTCTGACTGGCATTGATATTGTAAGCAAAGTACTAATTTTGTGTAATTTAATGCTGGCAATTGAGATAGTTGACTCCTGGAAATTATTCACTCTAGAAATGTGTAATTAAAAGTATGAATAATTGTTATGCAAATAAGAATATTAAAAAAATCACTCTCAATGTTTTATATAAGTTGGTGTAACAGTGGCCATTGACAGGAACAAAGTGCTGTTGAAAATTAATGATTTCTCTCGTAAAAGTGAGAAAAGTTTGCTGAGAAATTATAGCCTACATGAACAAATATGAAGTCATGTTAATGCCCTATTGACAATGGGAATTAGGTGTCCAGTATTGGTGAACTGCAAATAATAATAGTGGGTAAATAAATGTAATAGACTTGCATTGCTTGTAGTTATCCCCAAATTACTATGGGAAAAAATAGTTCTTTTTGTTAATATTATAATTTCAATATATCATCATCATCATCATCAACCATTATCAATCCACTGAAGGATGAAGGTCTCTCCAAGTTCAATCCATCGTTTCCTATCTTTAGCTTCCCTTCTCCACAACACTACTGCACACTTTATTATTTCATCCATCCATCTCACATGTGGTCTCTTTCTGGGTCTTATCTCTTGAAATCCAGTTTAAAATTTCAATTGTCCATCTATTATCATCTCTTCTAGCAATATGTCCAGCTCAACTCCACTTTAGTCTTTTAAATTTTTTCAATGAGGTCAGTAACACCTGTTTGTTCTCTTACCCATATATTGCATTTTTGATCTCTTCTTGTTAGTCCCAACATGTATCTCTCCATACTTATTTGAGTGATCTAAAACCTCTGTATTGCTGTTCTATTAAGTGTCCAAATCTCGGTTCCATAAGTAAGAATTAGCAAAACACATTTATTAAAAACCTTCCTTTTTAAACACATAGGCATATTTCAATATATACCTATACATTAATACTAGCAATTCAGCTTAAAAATAAATTTGCTGAAATATAAGTTTTGTTTATTTTATTTTAATATTAGACCCCATGAATACAACAATTGGCACAGTCACTACTAGATGGTATAAGTAATGGCTTGAGAGTGCCTGATAAATTGATCAAAGAAAAAGACATTACCTAGTAAAAGTTTAAAGTAGTTTGCTATTTGTAACCCATCATTATGGAACATTTATGTAAAACATATAGACACTATAAGAGAGACTGTCAAAGAGATAGATGATGATCCATGTTGTTATTTTTTGCTGGAAAGGATGCATTATTAATAGCAAAACAATTGTTTCAACCTAGGATTCCAGAAGATATATGCTATAGTAAATTACTAAAAAATCTAAATACTTATTTTTAACCAGCAATAACAAAGAGAATGACATGTTGAGTATAATTTATCTTTAAGAATTTTGGTAAAACCTTGTGAATTTACATCACATCTTGAAGACATACTCCTAGATCAATTGCTCTGTGATATGTTGGACCATAATCTTCTGAAAATCTTGCTTAGCAATGATAAAAAAATGTTTAAAGCAGCCATCAGAAAGATTATAGTGCACAATGTCATGTTGAAAAATGCTAGACTTTAAAACTGTCTTGAAAAGGGGGGGGGGAATCCAACAACTGTCAATAAAGCTGTAGCAGAAGTTGCCTTCAGAACTTTGCAAATAATAAGCCCAGATGTTGTTGTTGTGATAATATTAGAAGTTATGTCAATTTAAAAATGAAAAATGTAGAATATGTGGTATTAAAGGTCACTTAGCTCAGGTGTGTAAACAAGAGTATGATGTAAAAAAATAACATGCCCACTCTGATTTAAAGAGAGAAAATGAATTTTGTAGAGTGGAGTTAAAGACATTAAAAAAACTCAAACAACAGTAAAATTACATTACAGGTTGCTATTGGAAGATTTGAAATTATGATGAAAATCAACAGTGGATATGGATTATTCATTATGCCATTAAAAGAGAACAACAAAATTAGATCTTCATTTGGGGAGAAGTTAAAATTGAAAAGATAAATATAGTGACCACAGATATGAATGGAAATAGAATACACATCTGTGGAAATGTTTGTGTTCCAGTGATTGTAAATAACAGAATGAACAGATTACCACTGTTTGTGGTAGAAAGACCAAATGATTCCTCTCACTGGGAAATATTGGTTCAGAGAACTAGAAATATATTTAAAAATAAACCATAAAGAAATATTGGAAATGGAAGTTAGAAATAATTTTCCTAAATTACTTAAAAAGGAAGCAGCCAAGTTACAAGTTTATCCTGTTAATACAGAACTGTCAAAGAAAGTATAGTCAATGGTGTTTAAACCATGTAAAGTTCCCTATATGCTTAAGCTGAGGATGGAAAAACACTAGAAGAGATGATGAAGAAAGGAGTGATCATACCAGGTCGATGTGGGCTACCCCTGTGGTTGTTTTAGTAAAACTAGAAGAGATGATATGTTTATGCAGAGATTATCAAGTCACAGTTAACAAACAGATTAATAAAGGTCCATATCCTGTTCCAAATGCACATGATATTGTGGTATCATTATAGAGAGGGTCTTGGTTTTTGTAAAAATAAATTAAAAATCAGTGTTTCATCAAATTTTGGTTACTGAGGGAGAGTACAGTTAATATGTTGACACTAAGTACTCATGTTGGACTGTTCAGATGCACAAATTACCTTTTGTAATCACTATAGTTCTAAATATCTTCCAATCTGAAATGGATATGCAACTACAGAACATCAAGGAAGTTATTACATATACTTGGATATTCTAATTACAACCCAGTCTGAAGAAAAGCTAAAAACATGTTATGGAGGTATGCTCTAAATTAAATAATTTAGGAGTGAGGTTGAATGATTCCACATGTATTTGTGTAACGTCACAAATAATTTTTTAGAGTCTGTGATAGAGATTAAAAATATCCAAATCTGGAAAAGTTATAGTAGTGAAAAAAGTGTTTACTCCAGGAATGTAAAAAACTTACAAGCCTTTTGGAGATGCGCTTCACTTCTGTGACAGCTTTCTTAAAAGAAAATCACACCACTTAAGACCATAAAGTTTTGCAGAGAAGTCAATGTTAGAAGTGGAACAATGAGCATATAGAAGCTTTTAAAAAAGCAAAAAAATTACTAATGTCAGACCAATGTTTAGTACATTATCATATATTATCACTCCTGATGCTGCTGAATTTGGAGTAGGGGCTATTATCTCACAATATAGTCCTGGTGAGGAATATCCAACAGCTTATGCCTCTAGAACATTATGATCAGCTGAGGAAAACCATAATTAGATGTATAAAAAAAAACTTTGGCTATAATATTTGCAGTAAGAAGTTTCACCAATATCTTTATACAAAGGATGAAAATGTATAACCTATACTGACCATCACCTATTGCTTGGAATTTTTGGAAAAAGATTGAAAGACACCTGATAATGTGAGACAAAGGCTTATACAATGAATACACTTATTAACAGTTTATGACTATAAACTTATCTATAAACCAGAAAAAGAGATTGTGCATGATGTTGCATTGTCACATTTGCATGTTATAGAAGCTATTAAACAGGAATTTGTAGAAATAAATTTGCTAGATGTAATATGGAGAATTTAAACAATAAAAAATCATGAAGTAAACTTCTAATGATCCATAATATAGGAAGCAGATTAGATGAATGAGAAAAATGACCAGAAAAATATCCAAGTCTTATAGTTGTTGCAATTTGGAATGCATGTCATAATATTTTGATGTGTAATGGAAGTATCTTAAATAGTGACAGCATGTTGATATCTACAGAATGAAGAACACAGGCAATTGATTTGCCACATAAGACACCCAGGAATAATAACAATGAAGGTTCTAGTTCATTATTATGTGTAGTGGCCTAGAATAATTAATGATATAGAGCAAAAAGAAAAGAAGTGCTCTGATTGTAAATCTACTGTGAATCTTCCTAAGGAAGTATTCAAGTCATAGTTAGAAGCAAAGAAGCCATGAGAGCATGTTCACATGAATTATGTTTGACTAATAAATAAATATCAAATTCCACTAGTTGTGAGTACAAATTAGTAAAATCTGTGAACATGGAGAATACAATAAAGACATTAAAAGAAGTTTTTACTACCAATGGTTATTCCAAGATTTTAATATTGGATAATAGGACTGCTTTCTTCTGAAGGCATATGGCATGTATTTACTCCAGCAGATCATCTTGCTTCAGATAATTGATTTGAAAGATGCTTTATTAGAAATTATGTTTCATTAACATTTTATACCAAGTACTATGAAAAGTAAATGACCTGTCAAATTATTGTTTGAGAAAAAATGGTATATGCATTTATAAAAACTTTTGTCAACATGTAGTTCAGAGAGATGGCATACCAGTGATGAAATACAAAAATCTAATTTAAGAAAATTTGATATAGATGATGCTGTTTGGGTTAAAGATATTGTAAAAAAGACATGGACTTCAGATATCATCACTGAAATAATATCTAAAGTTATACATGTCATTAAGCTATAGAATGGAGTGTGTGTAAGAAGTCACATTAATCATTTACATGATAGATTTAGGGATACACCAATTGTACTTATTAATATTCTTATTATTGCCAATCCTAAATTAGAAAATTTAAATAAGGACTTAAATGATGATGTAGTTTTCATGACCAAGATGAAACATTGCCTATTGAATTAAGTAGGGAAGGTAAATATATTGCCAATGAGTGTCCAAATAAGCACTTTGTGAAGTAGAATTTTACTAGTAATTGTAATTCACAAAGTCAGAGAATTAGAAGACCCCAGACAGATTCAAAGATTATTTTCTAGAATTAGGGGAGATGCTCTGACCAGAACTGATATTATTGTGAACATTGTAAAAAAAGTACTATTTTTATTGTTGTAATTAATGACAGCAATTGAGATACTTTCCCCCAAATAATAATTCACTCTAGAAATGTGTAATTAAAAGTCTGAATAATTGTTATAAATAAGATATCAAAAGAACTCTCTCAATGTTTTAGGAGAGTTGGTGCAGTGGTAGTCAAGAGAAACAAAGTGCTGTTGAAGTATACTTTTCTCCCTTTTATAAGTGTCCAGTATTAATGAACTGTGAATAATAATAGAGAGTGAAGAAATATAGTAGACTTGCTCTGCTTGTAATTATCACCAAATTATTACAGGGAAAAGGTTTTTTTTGTTAGTATTATAATTGCAGTATAAACATATATATTATTACTAGCAAATCAGCTTAAGAATAAATTTTCTGAAATATAAAAGCTGTTTGATTATATTATTTTAATATTATGCTATCATAGTTCGGTAGAGATCAGCTGTGACTACCACATCTTACTTCTAAATAATCATAAGTATAACTGATATATTATTTACTATTTATTTGTACTATTATTATAATTTAAAAATTATTACATGTAGTATGTTTCTAATAGATAACAGACTAATATATATATATATGAAAATATTGAATGTGTGGAGCAAGCCATTTAAATCAACTTCATTAGAAAACCATTAACCAAAAAAAACTGCCCCAGGCCAAAAGTCAAAGTAAACTGACAGGAAGTTCTTTTGGATGCATCAGATTATTTTATTTTGATTCCTGGCCTAGAGCAGTTGTTCTATGTTAAGTGCTTTCTAATTAAGTTGATTTAAATGGATTACACTACACATTCAAGATTTCCACATATATAATCATATAAAAATTGCTCAAATCTAACCATTAATCTTCACTCTGATATGAAGGCAACTATTACATATAAAAATGAATTATATATATAAAGAAAAATTAGTATGATTAACCAATGAATATTAATAGTGTTGTGATAGAAAGGTTGCATCTACTCAGATGCTTAAATATACATTTCAGTATATATAAACTATTCATTCAGTATACTGAATGCTTACTATAATAAATAGAGGAAATTGAACTTAGCATTTTCAGTCTATATTCTTCCTCCATTCTATCTCAAACAATTGATATATATATATATATATATATATATATATATATATATATATATATATATATATATAACCACACATGTGAAAAAGATAAATGATCCCTCAATATGCATAATTTGTGTAGAATCAGCACCCATAAGTTGGGCCAGATGATAATATCATATATATATATATATATATTGTCTTGGAAATTTACATGATAGTATAAGTCCATTTATCCCTTACCAGCATTTCTTTATACAAATAGATACTTCTTGTTGGTACTTCCATGTTTATGCGATGTTTAGATTAAATTTTGATAAATTGACTTAGTAGGAAATTTTGTTTGCTTAATAGTGCATCTTTAAATCAAATAAATTTCTAGTTTTTTTAAATATACTCTCTTTGTTAAAAATAATTCAATTAGTACACTTTTCTATTTTAAAATAAATTATTGGAGAGTTATCATAGCACTGAATTGATTAATGAAATTGACTAACAGAAAGCAAACTCAACTAATTGAAAGCAAACTTGACTAACAGAAGTACACTGAAAATAATTGAGCATCTATATTTATACCCAAATAAATCAATCATTGGATTGGTAGATTAAAATTTAATTTGATGGCCTAATTTACATATTCAGCCAAAAGTGCCCAATTAAAATCAAAAAACAAAAATAATGACTCATCTTTTAAAAAATATTTCTTAAAAATATTAATTCTAAATTAATTTTTACACTTTATTACAACCAACTAAATGTTATTAAAATAGCATTCTAGAAACAATATTTTATTATTTTATCCCACCTTTAGTTTTTAATGTATCTATTTTTCTAAACAAAAAATATTTAATTTTTGATAACTACATTCATTTTTTAAAAACTATTTAAATATTTTATGATAAGTAATTTTAATACTTTATCTTGTGGTAGATAATAAATATTTTCAATTCTACAGTGTAATTTTAAAGCAATTTTGAAACTTTGTTAACAAGAAAACTAGTAAGCACACACGTATGAATATTTACATGCCACATGACTTACAACCCAGACATAATGTATCCAATTTTGTCTGAAATAAATAAATGTATGATTACAACAAATATTATATTAAAAAATAATAATATAATAATATAATTTAGAATAATAATTTTGATACTATAAAATTGAATAAACATTTTCCCACCACAAATACTACTTTTAATAAATAAATACTTTTAAATACAATTATTAAAGATAATTTTCATTTGAAAATATACTGTTTATTTAATTGTAGTTTATTACTTTTAAAATTCAGCTTTTAATATTTATTTAAGAGACTTATTAATACACTATTTTATTATAACCAGCTTTCCCAACCATATTCAACTATAACATTTAAATATATTTAACTATTTTTAATATATTTAGCATAATTTTATACATTAAATATTTTCATTTTACTTTAATTAAGCTTTTTAAAAGATTGTCAGCAGAACATAGTAATCATACCAATAGAATACATCATAAATTTAATTTTTTTTAGAAAGTTGATACAATAAATTTATTTAGACCTAAAAATAGGGCACAATATATATATATATTAAAAGACTTGTATCAAGTTTCAATCTTGTTACTCTGAGGTATAACAAAAAAAGATTGCAAGAATTTGTTAGCTGAGGTTAGTCAACATAACATTGTGAAATATTAACAGAATACACACATTATGATTAAACAATACAAAGACTTCAAATTTTGAGGCTTAGAGAGGTATAATTGAGTATGAAGAAAATATAAAATGTAAAATACATGGTAAAAGAACAAATATATAAAAAATAAATGGAAATATAGTTTAGCTTGGCATATTTCTAGAAGAAATGAGATGTACCATCATTGTTTTAAATTGAATCCCAAGAGAATGCAAAAGATCTAGAGAAGAACCACATATCAGATAACCGACTAAAATAGGAATATTTTCTAGAAAGACGTAAAGAAAAAAAGCTATATATTGGAGAAATTAAATTTAACATTGGAAAATAAGTTTACAATGGAATGATAATGATTGAAAATGATGATACATGTGCATAACATCTTCTGACTTCATCTAAACATATGCTATTTCAAAACAGATGAAAAATAAGGAACAAATGTCAACACATTATAGAAAGTTTTCAAATTTGTTACACTGGAAAAAAATCACCAGAGTGCTTACTTAGGAAAAAAAAATTACTTACACTTATTAATTATTTAAAATTAAATATTTAATGATTAATGAATTTTACTAATGTAGTGTCAGATTGTAATTCTATATAGAAGATAATAATCCTCCCTCACTTGTGCTCTACTATAAATTAGTGATGTTAAATGCAAGGATATTCTTTTCAGCCACAAGATATAGACTTTGAGAAAATAAAAATGATAATCTTATTTTCAAATCTAAATGCACTTATATAGGTAAATCTTAAGTGTCTTGGGAAAGAGAGCATGAATGTATATGAAATCATTCACTTTACAACCATTACTTTTAATCATTTTTTATTAACTCTCATGAAATATTAAAATTTACTTTGTACTATTTTATAGTAAGGTGCAAGTGAGGAAGGATTATTACATTCTAAATCGAATTACAATTTGGCACTGTGCTAGTAAAATTCATTGATCATTACATAGTTTAACATCTTCTAAAATTAGCATTCAAAAACCCTTAAGATTATTCTATTCAAGTGCATTTAGGTTTGAAAATAAGAAGGCCATTTTTATCTTCTCAAAGTTTTTAGCATCTGGCTGGAATAAGAGTATCCCTGTATTTTAGCATCAGTGATTTCAAGTATGGTGGAAGTGAAGAAGGATAATTACCTTCTACATAGAATTAAATTAAACATTGCACCTTAAATATATATATATAAACACAAAATATAAATAAATAAAGGGGTATTATAACTAAATTACAGGAAATGGTAAATATTTTAAGTCTTAAACAAAATCAATAACAAAAAAACACTACATGCACACACACAAAGACTAAAAAAAGCAATTGACATAATTCCAAAAAACCTTTTGTATAATGTTAGTAATATAACTGCAATTCTGGAATCAACACTGTAATGATAAAGTGATTTTAAATATAGACAACATATAAACCTAATAAAAATAATGCCATTGCTTCATTAGATTTGTATTCAATTTTTATATCAGGTTATAAAATGTATCATTTTTGAATTAGACATATTTTAATTGCTTTGTCATCTGAGCCAAAAAGCCAAAATAAGACTTTTTTGATGTATACCAATATTAAATACAATATATATATATATATATATATATTGTATATAATATATATATATATATATATATATATAAAATACAATACCCATTATAAAATATATTTAAAAAAAAATTAACAGTAAATGTAATATTATAATTTAAATTCTTTTGTAGCACTTTCGATTACATGGTAATCCTCATCAGCTTTAACTGAAATTCAAATTTTTTAAACTTAATGTTATGTATATTTTCACAAGCTGTGTATGGTGGCATTTGCAACTTGCCTATTAATAACATCATCCTTATATTTATTAATCAAAATTGCTTCTTTAATTTTCCTCTTTTTATGATTTCTTTCTTCCATTAATATTTTTATTTCATTACTATTAAATGTAAATCTATAATTTACAAGTTTTTTCATGGTCAAAGAATACTGAAACTGTATTAAACTGACTATTTACATTATTTTTAATTTGATTATATAATAATTGATGTTCGGTCAATCTTTTTTCCACAGAACATCTAGATTCACCGATATATAATTTTTGACAACCACCTGAAATCTGATAAATTATATTACTTCTTTGTAATTTAGGAATTATACTCTTAGAATTATTAATCAATCAATTAACATTCGGATGAACAGAAAATGAAATATTATACTTTTCTTTAAATATATATTCTTAATTAATTTAGATTGCATGTTATTTATAAATGGCATAGACATCCATTTTTTATTATAATAAGAGAGTTTGCAGTGTTACTTTAGATAATGAAAAATGGACATCTATGTCATTTATAAATAACATGCAATCTAAATTAATTAAGAATATATTTAAAGAAAAGTATGATATTTAATTTTGTGTTCCTCCGAATATTAATTGATTGATTAATAATTCTAAGAGTATAATTCCTAAATTACAAAGAAGTCATATAATTTATTAGATTTCATGTGGATGTCAGAAATTATATATCGGTGAATCGAGATGTTCTGTGGAAAAAAGATTGAAGGAGCATCAATTATTATATAATCGAATAACAAATAATATAAATAGTCAATTTAATACAGCTTCAGTATTCTTTGACCATGAAAAAACTTGTAAATTATAGGTTTACATTTAATAGTAATGAAATAAAAACATTAATGGAAGAAAGAAATCATAAAAAGAGGAAAATTAAAGCAGCAATTTTGATTAATAAATATAAGGATGATTTTATTAATAGGCAAGTTGCAAATACAGCCATACACAGTTTATGGAAATATATTAACATTAAGTTTAAAAAATTTGAAATTCACTTAAAGCTGACGAGAATTACCACGTAATCGAAAGCGCTACAAAAGAATTTAAACTATAATATTGCATTTACTGTTTATATATATATCAGTGATGAAGCCTGACTATTTTAGGAATGGAAGCACACTACATCTTTTCTTTGTTGTATTGCCAAAACAATTTTCACATATTTAAAAGGTCACATATAATTTAGTTTAAATTATAAATAAATTTCATACTTTATTTTGCTTAGATCGCATATATATATATATTGCTTAGATTGCATATATATATATATATATATATACTTTATATTTGCTTAGATCGCATATATATATATATTGCTTAGATTGCATATATATATAGCATCTTGTTATTTGGTTGTTTGCTATTTTTTAAATTATTTTAAAATAATCTGTAAAAATTATATCAAGCCACACCTGCATTTTGTTTGGTGATGATGAAATCAAAATTTAATTAAAAACAATAAATGTCTGTATATTTTAAGTTGTAAACAAGATTTAGCCAACCATGTCAATTGCTAAAATCATATGATGAAAGTAAATGGCCAAATAGGAGTTCATGAATTAAAACAAAAGCTAAAAGTTATTTTGGTCTCTAAAAATATCAAATTTTAATGGTGCCAATTACTAACTTCACTGGGAAAATTTTCTTTATTAAAAATGCAATTTCATCATGAGTACATGGAAATAGGCTGGTTTTGCTGCATATATACTCAATCAAATTTTAGAAAGGTCTCCAAGCCAAATCCAAACCGTTTGAATTTTAGGATGGCCAAGTAGTTAGGCAGATTGTGCTACTGCTCATGCCCTAAAAACAGTGATCCTCATCTCCATCCTACATGCCAAAATGGTACAAGCCAACATAGTGATGGATAACCATCCTGATAAAAATCTACTGCAATAGTACTTCAAGGTAGAGAGTTGCTGCTATCCAGATAACAAAGCCAAGAGACAAGCTGCTGACCAGGAGTTAGGTAATAACCTTCAGGATTACTGCAAGAGCTTTTAGATGAACTTTAATTATTAATTTTCAATACTATAGTTATAGTAAATGTAAATAAATACCCAGTTTAAAGTCTAATAGTCCAATTCATTCTTTTACTTCAACTTGTAAAACCAATAATAAATACTCGCTTGATTTATTGTAAAATAGCTCTGTAAAATCTATTATCTTGAAGCTATTAAAGAGATAAACTAAATAATTACTTTATTGATTAAATTCTATTTTACTTTCATATTTGTGTGAAATGTATGCTCTTTTATGTATTTAAGTTTTTAATATTTCATTTAGATATGTAATGATATGCTAAATATATTTCGCACCAGCAAGCGGATATATTTTAATAATTTTATCCCAAAGATAACATTTCTATCTTCAATTTAGTAATTAAGATATAATGTTTAGTTATATTAAATCTGAATTGCTGTTTTGAAATTAAAATTCATTAATTAATAACTGGTCATCTTGCGATCATTGCAGTAATTTAAATCAACTCTGAATTCGATTTCATATATAATTGTTATAGTTTGCTTTGATATACTGATAAATTATGATTTTAAGCATAGTTTTACTTAATTAATAATAGAATTCTGGCTGGGGAGATATTAATAAAAATATTTAGTTATATTCATTAATTCTGATCCTCTTAAATATGCTTTCCCTCCCTTTTTATTAAATCTGATTAGAGATGTGAATTAATTGTTTGTTAAACAAGGATATTAATATATTTAAGTAACCCCTCTCTCTTTAGAGCATATTTTAATTGCCTATAGTGAATATATGTAGGGCTAGTTTGACCACTTCTCTATTATATGTGTTATTCGGAATTTATCCGAAACTAAGATAACCATTACTTTAATGGATGATGATTCGCATCATTGTCAAGCTATATTATTAGGCTCTAATATTAGAAAAACTTAGTAAACAGTTACAATATTATTGCTGTCAGTAATTAAATTATATTTCTGGCTAGCATTGCTATGTATCACTTGGCAAACTGTGATATTAAATGAATATTATGTTGGCATTTTAAATTCTTATATCCATAGATTATTCGCTAAGCATAAAAGTCAGCTAATACATTTAAATGAGTCCAAACACTGTATTACCCCAGATTGATTATATTCAATCGTATAATGTCTGTGATTGTCTATTTGATTTCAATGTGATCCCTAATAATTTAATTTATTTTGTTTTTCATTACTAATAATGGTAATAAATGTATTTAAATTTATCCTGTCTTCATTATTCTTTTATCATATCCCAATCCAATGCACTTACTTCTTAATTATATTACCAGATAAAATGTCAATATTATATTAGCTTAGCCATTACCAGATGTTTAGTCCAATTTTATGTGAGGTATGTGTGGCTAGTCAGAGGGTCCCAGGTATCTCCCTGTTCAGAACCTGCTCATGATTAAAATTAAGGCCTGTGGTTAACCTCAGAAATGTCACTCATATGGTGTTAAATCATGGAGTGCTGGTGAATGAGTTGGAAGACTCTGGATTGTACCATCCCATTTCAATTGGCTTTAATGTATTTTACCTGAACTCTGGATTTTGTTACAGGAATGTACAAATCTGAGCATTATAATATAGATAATACATTATCAATATATATTTATCTACCAAATGCTTTTAACATTCTTAAGTTTTAATTGTAAATTACATTTTTGCATTGGGTGAACTTCTTATAATCAATATATAATGCATTAGTCAAACTCATTCCTTGCCATATATAAAAACAATTCAACTGTTGGTAAAAAATTGAAAGTCAAAAGAAATTCCACTCAAAAAATAATGAGTTTCAATAATTCATTTGTTTTTTATGTTAATAAGACCATGATTAATTTAAATATAGATAATACATTATCAATATATTTTTATCTTGCAAATGCTTTTAACATTCTTAAGTTTTAATGGTAAATTAGATTTTAGTATTCTGTGAATTTCTTATAATTAACATATACTACATTGATAAAACTCACTCCTGGCCATATATAAAAACAATTCAACTCATGGTAAAAAAAATTGAAAGTCAAAAGAAATTCCACACAATAAAAAAAAAGTTTGAATAGTTTGTTCTTTTTTTATGTTTAGCAAAATAGTTGGGATTTTTTTTTTACGTTTTTCAAAATAGCTTATATACACTTATGTACTTATTGTTTTTACTACACTATTGTATGTGCAATATGTTGGATCGATTTTGTGCAGTTGAAATTATTTTAAATTGAATTTTAATTAAAGCTTTTGAAAGTTTTAGAGAATTTTTCTATAGAAGCACTCATTCTGTTCAATATATAGATGTTTCATCCTTGATACAAATATATAATATACAAATATATTTTCGATACTAAACAATGTAATTAGAAGGGTTTTGAACTCAGACTTGCAAGTTCCCTACAGTTATGCTCTCCATCTTATAAACTGATACACATGATCACATGTGAAAAGGTAAATGATCTACACTATACATATTTAGTGCTGAACCAGCACTCATCAGTTGGTCCAGATAACCAACTCCCATACATATAGACAATCAATTCCCTTTCAAACTTTAATAGGAAAGTGCCAATCTTCTTGTTCTTCTAACTCTTCAGTCATCAATATCATTAAAATATGATGGAATACTCAAAGCCCTTGTTGACGTCAATATTATTGTCATACCCATGTTGACTTTACATCAGTCTAATACCTCACATATAGATGCTTAAAATATACATTTAAATACACAATATATTGTAACGATATATAAATATGTCGTTACATTAATTAAAATAAAAACTTAAAAGTTCGCAAATAAAAGGAAAAAACTAAACGCTAAAATTAAAACATTGTTAAACGTGTATACATTCGCACAGATGTTAAACTTTAAAAATTTTTTTTTTCATAAACAAAAAAAAAAAAAGTATTTGAATGTATTTTTTTTAAATAAAAAAATACAAGATTGAAATATAAAAATATTTTAATAAAAAAAAATAACGTAAGTTAAAATAAAAGCAGGTATTAATTAATTCCTGTAATCTATAAAAGGAAATGATTGTTTATTAATTATCTAAAAGCTGTTTAATTAAAAAGTCAGATGGAAAGTTAGATAAGAGAAGAAAGAGATTTTAGCTTGACAAATGGAAGCACTAAGCCTTGGCCCGGACCATAACGAAAAAACAGATTAGTGACGTTTTGTTCAGTGAATCCTTGTGGATGATATAAAAAGAAAAAAATATTGAGTTGGGGAGCTTTTTCCAACTTGATTTTGGTGGGTCTGGCGACAAGACGCACTTGTCGTCCTCACTCACTTATTTAAAAATGCAAAGACTGTGATACCAGGACAGAACCAGCAACTGCCACCTCCAAAACATCAGACCGGTCTTCCAGGAAAGTCTGCGTGGGAATTGCCAACGGGAACAGGGACTTCTCTACCGTAAGCAATAGAACTGAACAATTGTTAAAATCATAACCTTAATTAAGAACTTTAAAGATTGCTAAGTAAACTTAAATTTTATAAAAAGGAACTTTTCTCTGACTTATGTGTCAACTAAATTGATAATGTGATATTTTATATATGTGTGCGTTTGATAAAAAAAAAAAAAAATCATTTCCATTTATTATTTATTGTATTGATATTTATTGTTTAAATTTTAAATGAGGTAATTTCAAGTTGTTTATAGACGCTTGCATGGATTCGTTTGCGGTTAATTATATTTTGGTTTTCATATTTGATCAAAATATATAGACATTCGATAAATAATGATACCTTACGGTGAGTATCTAAAATGTATTTATTCGGATGTCTTTTAAGTTATTGGTGACAACGCAAGTATCTTATGGTGAATACTATTGGGTTACTTATAAGTTTCCCTCTGCGATTGTCGGTATCAATAATTTTGTATTTTGATCGTTTATGTTTATTTTGAAATGTTTTTGACCGTGGAATCTATGTAATCGATCTATACCCAACATTTTTAAATAAATCTGTGCGAACGTATATAAATGTTAAAATTAAGTCGGGCGCGAATGGCTATATAGTTTTGTAAAGTTGTATTAAGGGAGGGTAATCTTAGGTTATTCATTTCGTAGTTGAATTGGTTCAATGGATTGGATATATTTGTGTAATTAGTAAATGTAGTATGAGATCCGCTACGGGCAGGATTATAGATATACGCCACACACCCTCTGTTTGCCTATGGATGGGTTTGTAAGTCGGCAGAAGACCGCAGTCCATTCCTATGGAGTTTTTAGTTTATTGATCTACTTGCCCACAGATGTCACATTCCTGTTGGTGGAGAGTCAATGTCTTCTCTATTTCTACTTATTGTTCAGATGTACATTCCTGACAGTATAGTATTTTGTGTTGTCGTATCATGCTACATTGAATACATGAATGTATCAGATGGATTGGCGCCAGTTGATTGCGAAATTTGTTGCCTAAGGTTAAATCAGGGAAGAATATTTTCCTTTCAAATGCAGACCTATGTAGTCCATTCATACTCGACCCTCTAAATAAAATATTAAACATTATAGCAAGCTATTTTAAATGTAAAATTAAAAATTAAGATAAAAATCTAAATGTTAAACTTATTCCTCGAATTTAGAATGATTTTATATGTGCGTAAATAAATATTTTTCTGTGTTAATTTCTGGCAGTGGCTTTTATTATTTTATTCTTTTATATTTAAGATATAAAATTTATAGATTTTTATCTCGGCGTCTCCGCTGAGCTAGTGACAATGGGCTAACGATCTAAATATGTAAATAAAGTGGAATCCTAACAGCGCGTATCTGCCTACTTTATAAATTTTTCTAGGCTCAAATGCCTAGATGGCGCCCTTTGGTAGTGCGGTGCGATGCGATCTCCCACTTCGTTTGGATCGTTATAATTGGCGTCCCAAGTGTGGCCTTACCTCAGAGATTGACCCTGAGAAGGGGAATTGATGTTGATGAAATTTTCTATCTTTAATAAATCACGAGTGCCCTGAGAATTTTAAAAATAAATCGATGCCCGTAAATTTTTTTTTCTGAAATTGTATAAATATATTTGTTTGTATTGACGTGGAGTTGCAGTTTGAAGTTTTGTTTAAAAAGTGCTGCCAGTAAGAAAAATTGCGCACATGTAGAGATAAATTCGAGGAATAAAAACTAATAAATAAAACGTAATAATAATTATAAATCATAATTTTTTTTTAAAAAAAAAGTCTTGTTAAATTAAAATCTAATCGTTCAACTTGCCTAAGTAATAGTTAAAGGTAGAAGAAATGAAACTTGGAAGGGAGGGGGCAGAAATTTAGCTGGTAGTAAGGAATCATCAGTCAACTTTTTTTTTTATCATTATATTTGTAATTACTGTTTTGTCTTTTAAAAAAAAAAAAAAGTTTTGTCCTTTTGAAATTTCATATATAACAAATTTGTATAACGTAATTACTAACACTAAGTAAAGTCTTTTTTTTTTTTTTAAATGTTTTTTGTTTTTTGAGGAAGTTTACTGATATGTAACGATATATAAATATGTCGTTACATTAATTTAAAATAAAAACTTAAAAGTTCGCAAATAAAAGGAAAAAACTAAACGCTAAAATTAAAACATTGTTAAACGTGTATACATTCGCACAGATGTTAAACTTTAAAAATATTTTTTTTCATAAACAAAAAAAAAAAAAGTATTTGAATGTATTTTTTTTAAATAAAAAAATACAAGATTGAAATATAAAAATATTTTAATAAAAAAAAATAACGTAAGTTAAAATAAAAGCAGGTATTAATTAATTCCTGTAATCTATAAAAGGAAATGATTGTTTATTAATTATCTAAAAGCTGTTTAATTAAAAAGTCAGATGGAAAGTTAGATAAGAGAAGAAAGAGATTTTAGCTTGACAAATGGAAGCACTAAGCCTTGGCCCGGACCATAACGAAAAAACAGATTAGTGACGTTTTGTTCAGTGAATCCTTGTGGATGATATAAAAAGAAAAAAATATTGAGTTGGAGAGCTTTTTCCAACTTGATTTTGGTGGGTCTGGCGACAAGACGCACTTGTCGTCCTCACTCACTTATTTAAAAATGCAAAGACTGTGATACCAGGACAGAACCAGCAACTGCCACCTCCAAAACATCAGACCGGTCTTCCATGAAAGTCTGCGTGGGAATTGCCAACGGGAACAGGGACTTCTCTACCGTAAGCAATAGAACTGAACAATTGTTAAAATCATAACCTTAATTAAGAACTTTAAAGATTGCTAAGTAAACTTAAATTTTATAAAAAGGAACTTTTCTCTGACTTATGTGTCAACTAAATTGATAATGTGATATTTTATATATGTGTGCGTTTGATAAAAAAAAAAAAAAATCATTTCCATTTATTATTTATTGTATTGATATTTATTGTTTAAATTTTAAATGAGGTAATTTCAAGTTGTTTATAGACGCTTGCATGGATTCGTTTGCGGTTAATTATATTTTGGTTTTCATATTTGATCAAAATATATAGACATTCGATAAATAATGATACCTTACGGTGAGTATCTAAAATGTATTTATTCGGATGTCTTTTAAGTTATTGGTGACAACGCAAGTATCTTATGGTGAATACTATTGGGTTACTTATAAGTTTCCCTCTGCGATTGTCGGTATCAATAATTTTGTATTTTGATCGTTTATGTTTATTTTGAAATGTTTTTGACCGTGGAATCTATGTAATCGATCTATACCCAACATTTTTAAATAAATCTGTGCGAACGTATATAAATGTTAAAATTAAGTCGGGCGCGAATGGCTATATAGTTTTGTAAAGTTGTATTAAGGGAGGGTAATCTTAGGTTATTCATTTCGTAGTTGAATTGGTTCAATGGATTGGATATATTTGTGTAATTAGTAAATGTAGTATGAGATCCGCTACGGGCAGGATTATAGATATACGCCACACACCCTCTGTTTGCCTATGGATGGGTTTGTAAGTCGGCAGAAGACCGCAGTCCATTCCTATGGAGTTTTTAGTTTATTGATCTACTTGCCCACAGATGTCACATTCCTGTTGGTGGAGAGTCAATGTCTTCTCTATTTCTACTTATTGTTCAGATGTACATTCCTGACAATATAGTATTTTGTGTTGTCGTATCATGCTACATTGAATACATGAATGTATCAGATGGATTGGCGCCAGTTGATTGCGAAATTTGTTGCCTAAGGTTAAATCAGGGAAGAATATTTTCCTTTCAAATGCAGACCTATGTAGTCCATTCATACTCGACCCTCTAAATAAAATATTAAACATTATAGCAAGCTATTTTAAATGTAAAATTAAAAATTAAGATAAAAATCTAAATGTTAAACTTATTCCTCGAATTTAGAATGATTTTATATGTGCGTAAATAAATATTTTTTTGTGTTAATTTCTGGCAGTGGCTTTTATTATTTTATTCTTTTATATTTAGGATATAAAATTTATAGATTTTTATCTCGGCGTCTCCGCTGAGCTAGTGACAATGGGCTAACGATCTAAATATGTAAATAAAGTGGAATCCTAACAGCGCGTATCTGCCTACTTTATAAATTTTTCTAGGCTCAAATGCCTAGATGGCGCCCTTTGGTAGTGCGGTGCGGTGCGATGCGATCTACCACTTCGTTTGGATCGTTATAATATATATATATATGAGGGGGGGCGATGGTAATCTGAACCAAATAATGAGTGCTGGCTCAGCATGAAATATGTATATTGGAAATCATTTATCTTTTCTGCATGTATGTGGTAAAGTGTATCAATTGTATAAGATGAAGTACATAGCTGTAAAAAATTTGAAAGTCTAAGTTCAAGTCCATTCATATATATATATATTGTAATGGGCACACGACGATTGAAGGCTACACTTCCCTTTTATGTGTACATAATGGGGAATTCAATAATTCAAAATCGTCCACTTTCCGTTACCGCAAGCAGAGAGAAATACGAAAATAGACGAGTCTATCTCCGTATTTGACCGAACCTGTATGCTATACGGATATAACCCCAGGTTATGTTTCCCGATCAACTTTCTCCCGACTGCTGTAAGATTTGACAGAGTTACAGCGCTTGGATGATTTATAAATTTAACGGAATCAAACACTGCACCACCAAATTTCACGTGTTAATTCAATAATCAAAAAAAAAATGAATAATAGTTTTCCCACCCTAAGACTAGACTATCCTTTTTTGAACGTGGCGAAGAACGAGACAAGACAGATTTAAATAGAAAAAATATATATTTAATAGAATAAATCAATCATAAAAAACAAATTTATAAAACACATTTACATTAAATAAAACAGATTATGATCTATAGTGCTACAAGAAAAAGAACACATAAAAAACTCTTATAAATGATGGTACATTTATAAATCGTCATTCTGGGTATTTATCAAAAAAAAAATTCAAGAATGTCTTTATCATTCACAAAACGCATGTGGCCATTGTCTAAGTAAACGATGTGCACATTGAAATATATAAAAATAGTATGTATCTTTACCTAGGTTTTAGTCTCTGAATTTATCCGACGTCCTGCCAACCGTCACGTGGATTTCTCCACTTCTTTAGGAGGGACGGTCGCTCGTAGGTTAGATTTGGTTGTGTATAGCTTCTCAGTGTTAAGGCATCACGGATGAGGCATCAAGGACAAGGCATCGAGGACAAGGCAACTAAATGAATCCATCGGCAGGCGCTATGACGGCAGTTATTACATATTGACAAGAACCATTAGTACAGTAAGTCCGGATCGACCAGCGATCACGATGGCCTTAGCCAGCCATTCTAGATGAAGCACCAATGTTAAAAGTCATATTTGTTAACTATATCAGTTGATTATCGGAGCTGTGTTTTACCACCCTCTCAACACAAAGTCTCTAGCTCTAATCTCTCTTGAAAAACTTTTATTTCTTAATTAAAAAATTCCACCAGCCTTTGTCCTTCCGATCCTTTGTTTCACTTTTATTCACACCTTCTTTCTTACTATGCCTTCGGCCATATGTAAATTTGTTTTACCCAATCTAGTAGCACTATGTACATTTATTTATTTCAATATTCTTGATTTTAATTAAACAGATTTTAATACATGTTTTCTTTTTTTTTTTTTTTTTAAATTTGGACAAGCATTTATTATTTCTGTCTATATCCTGCTTCAAATACACTCCATACATGCATTTCGTTTATCGTCAAATGTGTACTTTAAAACCCAGATCCTTATCTTTTGATCATGTCTAACTTTCTAGGTTTTGCACGCTATTTAAGGTTTTTTTAAACTTTACTTTCTTTCAAAATCGGATTTTAACTTGCATTTGATTTATATTTCTTTATCGCTTTATTTTTAACATACATTTCCAATATCTCTAATTTTATATTTTAATTTCACCAAAACCCGAACTTTGGAGGGTAAAAGATAAGAATCTTTTGATTCTAATTCCCTCTTTTTTTTTTAATTAGTTGAAACATTTCTTTGTTCTGTAAATTTTTCCAAGCTCGCTTTTCTTTTTTTTCTGCCAAACATAATATTTAATATTCTCTGAATGTTTAATATGTATATGTGTGACCGCAGTATGTGCGATCATCACTATATATATTGAACCCAGTTCGAATATGTGTATTCAAAATACCGGCCTCTTAGGCAGAGAAGAACATACTCGGAGAGTATGTATGCCCAAACGATAGCTATAAAGTATATAACTAGCGTTACATTTCCAGGACATAGCTTCTTCTCGGCTGTTGAGTTCAACACCAAGTTCAAAGCACTTTTTTGTTTGTGTATAAACACGGGCGCCAGCTGCTTATTCTAAAAGAATACTAAAAGAATAGACAACGCACTTTGAATAGTGGCCACTAACTCAACGCCTAAATCCTCGACTAGCTCAGTTGTTTGTAATCACTAATAGATTATACTTAATTAGTGACTAAAAGAATTAATTAAAAGAATTTGTTAAAAAGAATTGATAAAAAGAATTGACCGACAAATATAGTTTCATTTTAAAGATAATTTATTAACTAACATTTAATTACTAAATTTAAACATTTTATAATTCTAATAAAACACATGCATATTTTAAATTAACATTCCTAAATAGTTTAAACATTCCTATAGATTTAATAACAAAACACTTTAATTTAACTAATAAATATTGATATAATGACCACGCACATATTAACTCATGTACACACATAATAATGATAATAAAGGACGACATAGCATTTGAAATTTAATCACACACATCAATAGTTCATTTATGTATGATATAGAGTTCATATAATTAGACTCTTGAAAGATTCATACGAATTAATGCAATGCAATGGCTATTACAGTATAGAACGAAATAAGCAAATGTTTTTACCTAGGCTTTTTTGAATGTTGACGTAGAATTTTGTTCTTTGGAGGCTGCTTTCGGTGAGGATATTTCCATTATAAATGCTTACCAGCCGGCTGGGACGTTTCCTTGCTGAGTTTCCTGATTTTCACGATTATTGCTATCAGAGACAAATAGATACTGACGGAGATTTTCTAAGATGTTAAGCTGACATTATTTCACGGGCAGATCTGCTGTTTTCTCGGACATCTGGGCTGGAGGTGAACGTGCGTTCCAAAATATTCTCAGCACTGCATTTTGTTTCTTAACTGACTCAATTAATTTCCGAACTGCACTCTCTCAATAACTTTGTGAACTGATTGTCTCAACTCAATTCATTTGTGGAATGAATTGTCCGATAAAAAAAAAATCTATTTATACCTGCGCCTTGTTGTCTTTCTCATATCTCCGGCAAAGATCTGTTGTCAAATTCCAATAATAATCATTTGATAAACGTGTTTTGGAAGATTGCTTAATTAGTAATAGCCATGCAATAAAACGTGTTGTTTTATTTTATTAATAGCCATTGCCGTGGTTTTAATGATAATCTTCTTTTATTTCGCATACATTTTATTTATTTACAAATCGCACATATATACGCACATATATTTTTAATACAATTTACTATTTAGTTTTAACATTATTTTTTCTTTAATGAAATAGATTGGTATGTTTTTCTTTAACGAAAGATTATTTAATAATATAATTTTAGATAAAATTATATGTGCCTATATCAATATAGGTACAATATATATATATATATAAAAGAAGTTGGGTCAATTATTCCAAATGTTTGTTTATTAAATACAAATCATATGTATTAATCTTTAAATGAATATAAACTTTATATTTATCTAGAAATGATAAGATAATCAATAGCTTAATAAATGATTAGTAAATATCATTAATGTATTTATCTGAAGAGGAAGATGTCAAAGTAGTGAGTTCAGAAAAATTGACCTTTGTAAATCAAATTTTAATATATATAGTAATAAAAAAAAATCCTAATAGCCTTTAAATAGCCCATTTAATATAAGTTTTTTTCCCAAGAAGAATGAAATTGAAGGCATTATTTATGATACTAAGCAACAGTGAGTGTTGATTTTTCTTTATTACTCTTTATTCAAAACCAGATAGATATTCACTTCACATTGAAAGTTTGCTTGAACTAACTGTGGGCTTCATATCTGCAAAAAAATCATAAAACTGTTTGTAACTAAATTCTGACCAATCAACATTCAAACATCAATTCAAGGGCATGATAATCAATATTCTGCTATATCCTATAAAGATTTATATATATATACGAACTAACTAAAGGAATAATAAAAACATAATAAAAACACACAATTACTTCTCTATAAAACTACTTTAATATTTCACCCCGCAGACTTTTTTTCATCAGAAAGCACAGCAAAATGACTATTTCCAGAATTTAAACGCTAAAATATTACATACAGTTACATATCAGATAATAAAACTAATTCCTATAGACTAAAAATCTTTAAAAAAACTTTGTGTGTGTATATATATAACTTTGTATAAAAAACCTTTGAATAAAAAGTACAAAAAAAAAAATTATTTCACAAAATACTTAATCTAAAAAAGTAAAACCATACATATATTATTAATATTATATATCAAAATATATGAAAACAAAAACAATAAAAATATATTATTAGATATGTACACACCAAAAAAACTGTATATTTATATATTCTACTATATATATTTTACTATATATATATATTCCACTTCGTACTAGTCCACCTATAAAATTATTATCTAGGAAACAAAAAAAAAGCACAAATCTTTAGAAAACTAGGTAATTCAAGGATGTGATCAGTCGATTGATGATTTAAGAGTGGTTTGGTTATATTGGAAATTAATTAATTTTTCTTGCATGAGAGAAAGACAACAGAAAGAGAGCTTTTTTATTTTATTTTTAAACTTAAGAAATTACATCCTCATGGTATGAATAGGAATATAGGTACTATCACGTCATTGAATTACCTAGTTTCCTAGGGATTTGTTTTTTTGTTTGTTTCCTAGATAATTATTTTATAGGTGGACTAGCACTAAATGGAATGTATATATATATATATATGTATAAGATATATATATATGTATATAGTAAAATACATATAGTAGAATATATATATATAAAGTTTTTTTGGTGTGTACATATATATAATAGTATATTTTTGTTTTTTTTTATATATAATAATAATAATAATAATAATAATAATAATAATAATAATAATAATAATAATAATAATAATAATAATAATAATAATAATAATAATAATAATAATAATAATGGTTTTAGTTTTTAAAAATACGTTTTTTGTGAAAGAATTTTTTTTTTTTATTCAAAGATTTTTTATACAAAGTTTTGTAAACATTTTTTTCTATACAAAGTTTTTTAAAGATTTTTAGCCTATAGGAATTAGATTTGTTATCTGATAAGTAACTGTCTATAATATTTTAGAGTTTAAATTCTGGAAATATATTTTGCTGTGCTTTCTAATGAAAACCAGTCTGCTGGTTAAAATATTAAGGCATTTTTACAGAGAAGTGTGTTTTATTATATATATTATGCATCACTAATATGTTAATAAAAACCTACTTCAGGTTTTGTATAATCATTTTCTTCTGAGGAATGATAAAACCAGAATGCAAGGCTCTCTAGGAAAAGGCTACCAAAACATTGGACATGATATTCACTCATGTCAAACTTTTTTACCATATTATAAAATTACAAATCTTAACTAAAAATTCATTGCACATTAAATTACTGTCAAGTTTAACAATTAAAGTCAGAAGTGACACTGGAGTATTATCATTTTATATTTTGATAATTGCTGATAAAAAATTTAATACCAATATTATTATGATATGGTACTAAGCTTCAAAAGTCTCATGCTTTTTGATTGACTTACAAGTATTGACAATTTTCTTTTTTAATAAATAGCCTACTACAGAGCAAAGATCTCTGTATAGTGAAACAGAAGGCAATATTCACCAGACTTGCCAATTGGTAGTTGTCAAGCATTAGAGCAGTTTATTTTTGTTTTATCTTTTCACTAAGAATAAATAGATACTCATTTACTGACAAAACTTAAATGGTTAATTGGGTTGCTTATGGATTGTGAAAGAAAAATCCTAAGTTTCTTGAAAAAAAAAATCATCCTGCTTAAGCTCAAATCTCAGGTTACAGACATAGCAAATTGATGCACTACTTCTGTGTTATAAGGCCCTTATATATTTATATGGACTATTTAATGGTAGAATTAACTATTTATAATTATTTTAATTAGAAAACACTTAACTCAGAACAGTAACTGGCAGATTTGACTGCATTCAAAAGAACCTGGGACAATTTATTTTCATTAGCTACTGTTATATATATATTCTGCCCTTTATATGATGTATCTGACCCCTTAAGCTGGACCGCCACAATCTGCCCTTTACCTATGTGTAGCTCCACTACACATTGTGCCAACCACATTGGTAGCCACAATCTATGCCCTCTCTTACGTTGTGTAACTACGTACACCTCGAGCCCACCACGTTACGCCACAATCTACCCTCTCACCCTACGTGTATTTACGTGTATATGTGTACTCCACTTCCACCCAAAATAAATAATATAATATAGTGAAAATCGCCTCACCAGGTTCTAGCTCTAATAATTAATGAGATATTCAATTAAATGCTTTACTAGCTCAGGTTTCTTAAAATTAACTTAGGTTCTGTTTTAGACTAACTCAAATAACTATTCTATAATTCATGAGACTAGAAGTGGAAATAAAGAGGTGACAAAGTAGATTACATTGAGATAATATCCCATCGGATACCACCTCAATGGCATAAGAACACTATCCCCCCTTTTACTACTATTACATATAATAACAACATAGTGTTCTTATGACTTCTGCAACTTCTAATCACTAAGACTCATTTAACAATTAAAGTATTAATCTTTTATCTATAATAACAATAATAGTAATTATCTAGCTCAAATGAAATAATCTCAGGTTCTTAAATTTATTCAAGGTTAAATTAAAATAAGGTAGCAAAATATGATAAGGGATTTTGTGTCATAATTTACTACTCTGAAATTAGATTAATAATAAAACAATAATAATAATAATCACAATCTTCATTGTTTAATCTAACTAGTACAACTTTTCTTTTATCGCAAATTTATAACCGTAATAAATTAGTTAATAATCTAATATCCTCCTTTTTTTATCTTTAAGTAATAAAATAAATTAGTAAGTGGCAGTGTTTAGATAATCTGATAAATGAAGCAAGTGGCAACTAATAGCATACAATTTAGCAAATTATTATGACAATGGATTTATGACCAATAACGCAATGCAATTTTATAATTATTCAATTACAAAAAAACATCAATAAATATTTAAGATTAAATATACTTCTCTATTTATATTTTGTGCAAACAATTATATACTTAGTTTAATGACGGTAAACATACCCTATGAATTCATGCAATGATGTAGAGAAAACAAAACTCAGACACAAGTTTTAATAAACAAATTTTAGAATTTTATTAACAACAATCAAAATTAAGATAAAACAAACAAATCTATTTACATTTATTTACAAGGGATATCCTCCTTTCTTTTAACACTACAATAGTTGAATTATACATTTTTAGATTTCTTTTATAGTTAATTTAAATTATTATACCTTTTATAAGTTATTTATTTATTTCTCATTAGGTTTATTATATTACTTATTTTAACTATTTTATGGGTAATACTATTCTTTACCTTTTAATATTAAAGTTACAGTATTATAAATTATATATGTGGGTAAACATCATTTATAAACATTATAAATTTACAATCAATATGGTTTTTCCTCTTAAAAAAAAAATTACATTTTCTTGTAACTCTATATAAGTCACTCTGCATATTGTTCAAATATTATTACTACCTATTACGTTTGTTATCTAATGCTCGTAAACTCTAATACATTTATTCCATAAGCCATACTCATGTATAATGCCATAACACGAGTTTAATTATCACCTGTTTTAGTTTCACATATATTATAATTATCGAATGTTATTATATTCTTTAAATATGCAATACTTATATTTTTAAATATAATCAACAATAAGAAAACGTTAAATCATTTTTAATATTTTTGTATATTTCTATTTGGGTATATTTTTATAAAATTATAGTTCATTTCTTAAAAATTAAAATAATTCTCTGACTCCTTCCTTTCTTAGGATATCTGCATCTTTCTTTCAATAATCATAATCTACTCTTTGTTAATACTTAACTATTCTTATTTCAAATAACAGCATGACATACATTCTAAAATATCTATTGTTTCTTTTCAATAGACTTATCAAATAACGATGTAGTTGCAAGAAATACAGATAAAGATAGCGAAAGATGTATAGGATATTGGGAAGATAGATAGATAACTTATCAAAATATATACTTCAAAATGTATGGAACAGTGTGAATAGGGCCGACATTCATTGTCTAATAACCCTGGCAATAAGCATGATGTGGCAGCTATTTATTCAGCTTTACCAAACATCTAATAAGATTCACAAGAAAGATAAAAATAACACTGTCCATGACAACATGTGTAACAGTCGTAGGGCTTTGTTAACTACGCTGATTACCATCTAAAACTACTTATTATTTCATTCCCTGTAGCATCCTAGTTTTTTAATACATCCTCTTGGTTTCCGAATCTCCACGTACTACCAAGTCACTACCCAAACTATCTCTCAAGATTTTTACTGTATCCAACATCGATAAAACTAACTACCTTTTAAAACAATAAACAAAATTCACTAATATAAAACATTTCCCTATTCTATAAGAACAATTTGTCTTGCTTTATTACACTGTAGGTTCGACATCTACGTTTTGTTAAAATACCACTTAAATATCCTAATCGGAAAAATTAACAGAAAATATGACATAACCATCGGTTATATTGAACTATATTAATAACACATTAAATGATTATCGTATGCATATTTTTAAAAAATCTAATTACATCTCAAAGTGTTTTAGAGTGTTGTTTTTCAAAATGCGTTTTACAATAATTATAACAATAAAACTTTTGCATTACATTCATTCGATTCACAGCTGATCTAAATAAATAAAACATACATTATATCATTAATAACCATAAAATGTACCAAAATAATCTTTACCTTCCTATTAGAGTTCGTAGTAGGTTTCTTTCTCCTCGAGCATCGCAAACATACAAAATTTCCACACACATACAATTTTATTTGAACATTCAAAATCAAAAACATATTATTTTATATAATGTTATATTGCGAATTAATGTATTTGTTTCCCTATCGCTATCTAAAACTTAATGTTTAACTTAGATTAATAAAGAAAATAATTTAAACCATAATCACATATTTTTCTGGCGGTAAATCTTGGTTAGTCCCATAATATTTATTATTTCTTCTTTTGTCCGAATGTTCTCCTTTCTGATTATTAAAGTTTTAAATAAATTAGTTCATTTAGTAAACTGTTTAGACGATCTTTAGTTTCAATGTTTAATTCAAAATTATTAAAAAACATTTATTTAGTTATCCCACAAAGTTTTTAATGTTCGGGCGAATATTACCTCGGCGCGTTGATGCATCTTTATTTCTAGCAGAACTACAAGTATTTAATCATTACGGTACCAATTGCGTTTTTCCATGGATCCAATATTTTATATTTATTTCTCTGTAAAATATTTTTTTTTCTTCTTTAGGCAAGTATTTTCCTTGGTAAATTTCACTTTTATTCATTATTATTTTATATACAACATTTTCGATCTTTAACTATTTCTAGAGTATTTGCTCAGGTCATCTTAAAGAAAGCAATTCATAAAAATTCTTTTTGTCCATTTATTCTTATACGAATAATATTTATTTTTATTTCCCATTATATTCATTAACTTTGCGCACAATGTCCTTTCATTAATTTTATACGCACGAAAGCAGTTTTCATAGTAATACGCTATACAAACTATATCAACGAACAACATTAACATTTTTTGAATATTATAAAATTTATAACTTGGTTTTCAGAATCCATCCATTTTTTATTGAAAATTCAGATTATATTTTAATAGAATCCACTGGCAGGTTACTGTGGAGTTAGTGAAACATTATTATGAGAACTTTTTTTAAAATTTTATTCTTAGATTCTCTTCGGAAGATTTTAAATTGTCAGTTAGTTTCTTTCAAAGATATTTATTAAAGTTATAATAAAATTGACTAATAAATTGAAGAAAGAAAGAAATTTTAAAGAGCTTAAAATTTTACCTCTGCTCTGGAGTCAACACATTTTTGTTCTCCTCGTTTATACAATTAATTGGCGCGATTTCTGTTGTCTGCCAAGATCTATCTTTTTATTGGTCACTCCCTACTTTGGTTTATAAACAATTTCTAAAGTTTTAAAATTGTGATGTAATAGACTTAAATATTAACCTATTATTATTTTTAAATTAATTATTATCTATTACAATTTAATTACTTTTAAAATAATTTTGAAACAATAATTAATAAAGATGTATAATACTTATTTTTTATTATGATGTGTGACAATTCCATCCAGTTCTATAATATACTATTTAAATATTTTAATTATTAGTATTAATTTAAACTGGTGCTTATACATAAAATATTCCAGACAGTCACGTAGACATTTCCGGTGTTTAGTCTAGTTTTATCTGTATTAATAAATTTGCTACTTATATTATTTAAAATGATTATATAAAATTTTGAAAAATAATTTAGAAAAATATAGAACTAGATGCAATCCTCACCATCACAATACTTATTATTAAATATATTATATTAACCTTTTATTGCCCATTTATAATTTATAATATTAAATACTATATAATATTAATTTTAAAATTGTTTAGTAATTGACCATTTATAACCATCATTGACCTATAGAAAAGGGCACAATATATATATTAAGGCTATAACCTTAACACTATGCACCTGAAAAAACAACAGTAGGGACCTCTGCCAATCTTTAACACAAGATTTATTTAAAAGACAAAAGCAGCCATTCTTATCTTCAATGTACTTTCTAAATAATAGGAGAATCTAAAGCATTTCGATTTGAGAGCATAAGGCTATTAAATACCTCACTGATTAAGTCCACAAATTCTATAACACATTAACATTCATCAAATCTTTTGATTTACAATGAGTCAGTGTTAAGATCTATTTATTTAGAAAGTAGGTTGAAGATAAGAGTGGCCACTCTTGTCTTTTAAATAAATCTTGTGTTAAAGATTTGCAGAGGTCCCTTCTGTCATTTTTCCAGATGCATAGTCTTAAGATTATAGGCTTAATATATATATATATATATATATATATAAGCGTATAGTATATATATATATATCGATATTTACAATATATATATAACTTTACGTGGTGAGTAAGAGCTTTACAAATATATAATTTTAGCTACTGTTCTAAGTGCAATCTAATTAAAATACTTTTATTGGATAGCTCCACATATTAAATAGTTCCATCTAAAACGTCCATTAAAATATTTACATTAGAAATATATATACCTATAAATCCAAGTTGTTACTACATTGAGTATGGATAAAAAAAACTCTGCAATCTAAAATTGATTCAGACAGTTAAATAATAATGATGTAAAAATGCCTAGCTATTCTTAACAGTAGAATAAAAGCCATAGATTAAAGAAATTTGTTCAGCTGTGTCCAATTGAATATGCATCGTTTACCACTGATATATCCTTAGAGAATCTCTGAATATCCTAGCACCTCACTGAGGAAGCCAGTAGTAGAAACAGATCTGAGATTGAGAATATTCTGCAAAGCTTGTTAAGAGCTAATTTGAGAGCTCTATATATAACAAAATTTTACTTATATTTTTCCAAAGTTGTGCAATTTTACAAAAAATACTATAATGATAGTACACTTCTAAAAATAATAGTATTGGTTGCCTGGTTTTATGAATCACCATTAAATGAAAGACAATGATTACTGAAAGAAAATTGATGTGGAAATTCATATGCTTAAATTAACAGTAGTAATTTCATTTTAAAAAATAATCCTGATCATATATATAATTCCTTTATAAAAGGTTCAAATGCCCATCTAAGAATTGACTTTAAAATGTATTTTCATCATTAAAAAGTTTAATATCCTAAGTGTCACAACTGGATCATTAATCGATGGATCTTGAACAATGTAGTCTTCCCTCTACCCACTGCATTAACCCATGAAAAACCTTTATGCCAACAATAAACCTATGTGAAAGACAAAAAATAATTATATTTATTGGACACGATAAATTTCTCTATCAAATTTTAACAAATTGCATAAATAGAATTGGTGTGTGTGTGGGGGGGGGGGGGTTCATCACTTAATTGATATCATTAAAAAAAAGATCCAATCTAATAGAAATGTGTCAACTGATCACCCTAATACCCACACAAGCACAAACATTTCTAAAACTTTTACACAAAAAATTATTAAGAAACTAATTTACCTATGCAATTAGTTGTGAATTTGTAGACTTTATTATTATATGTATTTATTGAAATGTATTATTTATTGAAATGTAATTTAGATAATGCACGTAGTGACATCAAAAATAGGAGATTCGATTTAATGACAAGTGGAGGAAACAATTATTTCTGTTATAAGAAAATCAGTTTTGTATAATCTGATAATGACATCCTTTTCATTTTAACTCCAGAAAAGTTGTTGAGAAATCTGCATAACAAATATTCTTGCAACAGAAATTGCTGGAAAAAAACTGACCAAATATCCCAGAAGTAGGATATTGCTAAGGAGTACAGCTTTATCAAAAAATAGTAATAAAGCATAAAGTTTGACAAAAGTAATAATGTAGGAGGGGACTTATACTCTTTTTATTATATATAAATGACAGAGTGGTTTATTAAAGAAATTCATAAAAAAATTGAGCACTAAAAGTGGCAGGGTTGGAAATGTGATATATGATATATGAATTCTGGATTCTACACTTAGCCACTCTTCCATTGAACTAATCACACACAGTAATTGTATATATTATAATAATCTATTGAATAATCCATTTTTATATAATAAAAAAAAAAAAAATTAACACAATTTTGTAGCCGTTTTACCTTAACCATAAGCTTTTATTCCAACTAACCTGATTAGTGTTTACTCTGATTACGGATAATACGGAAAAAGCAACTTCTTCCGTACCCTTGATCAGCATTAAGAATTAGTTAGATATTAAAACTTATCTATTTTCAAAATGTATTGTTTGTTTTGTCTTCTTGTCACAAAGTCAGCATTACAGTTTGAATAACCTATAGAAGCAGTTAGCTGGCTTCAGCAGCAGATGTCAGCAAAGCTTATTAAGTTTGCACAGAGATAATGTCAATACCAGACTTTTAATAAACTCATTTCTAATATTAATAGTTTTAAAAATAATATAAAAAAATAACATTACTTTAAAGGAAAATAATTCAACAAGCTAGATAAATTGCTATTGAAAGCTTTCAGCTCACAAACCACCAACGAAAAACTTTTTAAGAACCTTGCAATTAATTTTGTAAAAGGCAATAATGTAACTATAAAAAATTAATTTAATAAATCTAGCACACATCCATAAAAAAATAATTGACTAAAGTTTAACAGTTTAAATGTTTTAAGCATAGTAAGTCTACAAATTTGTGTGTGTATAAGTTGTTTTTTTTTCTACGAATGTTAGATATATCACTCAAGGTTCTAGAGTACTACAACTAAACCAGAGATTTTTTTTACAGTATGATAGAGTAATAATGTATGGCTTCTCAAACAACTAATTATATATTTGTTATATGATATTTACACATGCAAAATAAATAAACACATACATGTAAATTCTAATAATTTTAATAAGCCCATAAATAAGTTACTACTCTTAAATATAAAAAAAACTTATTAGTAGAACAACTAAGTTCAAATATATTACTACTCTAATTCATGATTAGATTCCCAAAGAATCATTTAAAGAATAATATCATCTTGTACTTATACTAATATAAAGTTTCATTCTTTCAAAATATCAATGTTTGATATATCTACATAACAACATGTGATGCAGATAAAATATCTAATTTTTAGTTGATTAACAAATTAGCATTGATAAAAGAATGTGGGTACTGTTTGCATATTTGTTTTTAAAAAAATCATTTCGAATTTATTTAGTCAATTATTGTCTTGGTGAAAAGTAGGTATAAGTAAATGTGAAATAAAATTAAATTAATAAAAATCAGAGGCCTTCATATTTATAAAAACAATAATGTTAGTAATAAAATTTATGTTGCTTTATATTTCAACTACAAAAAAAAAAAAACAACTTCTAGATATTAAGCTTACTACATTGTTGAAAAAATATTCAATAATAAATATTACACAAATTTCGGAGGGGGGGGGTGTATTGTTGTAAATGAACCATCAAAAACAAAATAAAAAAAAGATTATGATTTTTTTTGATTTTTTAAAAAAAACCTATATTTCAAAACCATTTTTTTTTCTAATTTAATTTTGATGGTTCAAAAAATGTTAAGCTGAGCGCTTTTAATACTGGGTTATATCATAATCATGGCATTAAGAATGGTGAGATCTAGATTTAAAGTTACTTTTGAACATTAAATAATGGATTATCATAAAATTAATTTTTTTAGAAGAAGATTTACATACTAATAACGAAAGTGTTTGCTACAAGTGTCATTTTTTAGAAGGAGGGGTGCTAGAGTCCTTTTATTGATGACATGATGATCTTTAGCTACTGAACAGGCAACCTCATCATTGTCATTATTATTTATGATATTATAAATATGTTTATAATGGTGATGTTCAAGAAACAGAATTGGGTGAGATATATGGTAAAAAGTTTATTCTATGAGTTATTTTTTATTATTAGTCTGGAGTGGTCTGAATTATTGTTTAACCTTAAACAAATGATTGTACCAAAATATAACAGCCTTTTATATATTTGATATAAGTACTTGTAAACAAAAGTACTATGAATGTTAAAATGCATGAGAGAATTTTTGATAGCTTACACATTGAATGTTGTCATCATTATGTAATGACAGTTTGTAGGTGTACACATAGTATTGCATAGAATGGAAGCTTTGTGTGCTTTTTGTATAGGTGTGCGAGATGTATAATTATTTATTTATTTATTATTATCAGCTTCTTGCCTTATACTATTAGTGAGATTCCTTTGGGCAATTTTAGATGGATATTATATTGCTTTTATATGCATTCAACCTCTCCATAAGAGAGAGTGTGACTTGTTTATTTATGGCACTGCCTGCACATAGTTACCGGGTATCCATTTGTATTTTATTTGTTTATATTTTCATTATCTGCTTTGTCATAGAATTTCAATATTAAAGTGACTTTAGTATAGTGCAAATATCTAAAGGCATGTTTATTTTGTAATTCATTATTAGCTCTGCTATAATTTTAAACATAAAATATATTATAAGCATTGAGTGCATTTAATTCCTCACCCAACATAGGTATATTATTAGTGTTATATAAGTGTGTTATGCATAATATTTGTCACTATCTCTTTAAAACCTATAAAGTGTCCCCACACTAATTTTTCAGTCCTGTTTTGGTCATGAAAAGTATATAATATCTTACTAGAGACCTGGGTATAGGCATATAGATGTATTGTTGTTAGTATGGATATAATGTTTTAGGTAGATGGGAGAACTTTTGGGTAATGATAATTACTTATAAATTTTTAGGAATGTTTTATGAAAGGTACATTCATGAGTAAAATTTATTAATATTTGTGAGTATAGTATATTAAATTATATTTTAAAATGTTTATTATAAATGTTCTTTTGTATAGAAATTATTATATGTTGTAAATAAATACTTCTTTTTGCTATTAATTAAATACGTTTCTGCTTTGATGCCATTAAGAGATTATTGCATTATCATATTTATTATTCAGAAGGTCTACTTTAATAAACTTTTCATTATTAATTATTTTATAAAAGTGCACGTCAATGGTCACATAAAATTTATTTATCTGCTTTACTTATTATTCATTTTTACCTGCATATAACAATTTATTTATTTTCAAGTTTATTCGTTTTACTTTTTATTTATTTTGCCTGCATTCTCAGAAGATCAATATTATGCTATTTGTTTAATTTCAAAAGCACTTGTAATGTAGTTGGTAGCATAGAATATAACCTTACTCCCTTCTGCATTATAACATGTTATTGCTTATCAAAATTTGTATCAGAAGATATCATATTTATGTATTTTTAAAGTTGGTAGAAATGAAATTGTTATACTTGAATAACTTACTTATTTTAAAATGTTCCAATTTAACTAGTAATGTATTACTTAAGTATTTGAATACTCTATTATTGTGTAGTTTTATTTTGGCTCTCTTATAAACACTAATGTTAAGGATAAAATTAAGAATATAAAATGTTTAATGAATAACTTGAATAACAATTATCATATTTTAAATATATTACCATTGGCATTTCTTGTTCCAAGTACAGTTTCAATTTAAACCCTGAAATAAAGTCATTTTAGAACCTAATATGAGATTTTAAAACTGTAAAAGAACCTATATTTTAAACAAAGTAAGAATTAAACCTGAGATAAGATTTAATTTAATATAAGAACATTGTATTTTAGTAATTATAATTAGTTATTATGTTGTCTGTAACTGGACTCATACTCTGGGACTTCAAAAATCCATAGCTATTATAGTGCCTGTGTGACCTGTTATTTGTTCTGTGGTCCAGCGCCTTTTTAGTTACCATGTACTGTGACCATTTGTCCGGTTACTATATATATATATATATATAGTATATTTAAATTTAGTTGTTATATATATATATATATATATATATATATATCCCTCTTTACTAACAATTAAATTTAAATATAAAATTATTACTAACTAAAAAAGATAAGAAGTTAGTGTAAGTAAAAATCAATAACTGAAAGATAAAATTAATTAACTGACAAATCAAATTATTAAAAAAAAAGAAGCAATTTTAATGAAAAGAAAATCAATGAATGCTTAAACGTAATAAAATCAATGTTCTATCATAATTTATAATATAAAATGTTCTAAATTACTTGCATTTATTCTTAATATCTAATAAAAATAGCATTGTATATTCACAGATTAAACATGCTTCACAATAGATTATTAGCATTCAATATTTTGCATCCCATAAGTCTCAACAAACTTAAAATTTCATAAGCTTCTGAGAGAAAGAGAGAGAAAAAAATATTATTGAACATTTATATAATTATTCGTAGCATCTTTCCAAAAACATAAAATTACTTATTGTTTCAAGCTGAACAATTTCAAAAATAATGATTGCTTTCACCAAAAGCAAAACAACAAAAATACTCTAACACCAATTAGCATAGAAAAACAGAGTGCAATAAAACATAATAATGGATCTCATGATTAAGTATAACCAAAAAAAAATCCCTTAAAAACAAAAGCCAACAACTATATAAAATCTTCAGCATCTACCAAAATGATCCACAGTGGATAGCACATACAATGCATCTTTGATAATGCTTTCACATTGAAGACATTAGTATATAATGTGAAATATTTAATGTAAAATAGTAATTAATAAGTCAAGCAAAAAAAAAAAAAGAATAATATATTATGGAAAGTAGGTCACATTGGCAAACAACATGAAAAGTAAATATGTGGTGTTAACTTCAACCAGACTGTTGTTATTCAAATGTAAACATGGTGGTGGAACAAACTTAATGCAGGAATATTAAAAAAATAGCATTGTTTTATCATTAACTTACATGGATGCATCATAATTGAGGACTCTTACGTTATGAAAAGCAACATATCAAACAATATTGACATCTGATAAAATTATAAGGTTACATTTTATTCAGACCATATAATCATGCTAACATGAATCACATGGAAGTGAAGTTACTCACCTCTCCTGGGATTCTCTAATCATCTGATTTAAACATTAAGTTTGCATGAACTATTTGTAAATAAAAAAAATTTTCTCTTTATTAATATTTCTTAAAGAACACACTGGTTTAAAAAAGTATTATAATGTCTCTAGATCATGGTTTAAATATTGTATAATTCCATCCCTTCATAATATACAAATAGATTTTCCCATAAATAATGAACATTAATAATGTTGTTATTTGACATCCCATTATTTTGCTAATACCTGGATGTATTTGTTTCAATAGTTGAAATAGTTATAATTAAAATAATTATTGACATAAACAACACAAAATAAATCACAATTTAAGACACTGAGATAAAATTTCTGTTAAAAAATCATAAAACTAGATCGACCCTACTTTGAATACTATTATAATTCTCAAAAGTGGTGAACTTCAAAGCTAAAAAAAGTTGAGCATCTTGCTAAAATAACCAGTCAATCAAATCCTTCCAATAAGTTTAATTGTTTTATAATTTACAACATTCCTCATTATCTTACTATTGAGATAACTATATTTTTGATACAAGTGAACAAAGCACACTCCATATAATTATAAATTTCAAAAACATACAGATTATAAAATGTGAAATTCTATTAATCCTGTCTAATGTTAATAAACATTAAAAAAAAAAAAACATGTGCTTCTGACAATTTGGCTGGTGAATTGGTTAAATCACTGCTTTTCAAAGTAGTCGATATTGACCTCCAGGGGTCAATTTCCACTATTAGGGGTTTTTGTGTCAGTGTCAAAAAAATTGGGGGGTCCATCCACCAAAATCATTATTTCAGACATTTCGTAAACTTTTAAGTAGATATTTTAAATTGAAATAATCAGTTATATGAGTAGGTACAATAAGTTTTGGATTTTGTTATTATAATTCTTGCAAATCACAATACAGGTTCTAAAAATAAAGATAATAGTAGTTTTCACAATGTTTTCTATTGAAAATTATAATTTTTTGAATTATCATGGCATTTCTTACTGATATTTAAACCTAATGGTTCTGCATATTATTAAAATATAACAAAATCAAATAATTATTGGTTCACAAGGTCATTTAGGTATCTGCTTCATAGTGTTTTATGATTACACACAAGTTTCTATAAGTTTTCATACCAGCATTGCATCGAGCAACAGCATGCAGTGAAATAAAGTTTTTTTTCAGATTTGTTCAGAACAAATCTTTTGCATGGACATTAAATTAGGCAATTATAAATAGGAGTGTTAGAATCAAATATTGATTATTTCTATTCTGAATTTTGAGAAGTGGTTGAAAAAATATTAACTTTGTTTAGTGCAAAATACAGAAGCAAATCAAAGTGAATCAAAAACATCTAAGGATAGTAAGTGCAAATTTTTAGTTAGTTAATCATCCAGATTGTGATCTTGGCTGCATATTTTAGTCATATAATTCAAATAAAGATAACACCTGCTAAAACATATGACCAAAAACTCTGAGTACATGCTCAAACAAAAAAATTAAATATCCAAACCAAGAAATAGTCAATGCTTCAGATATAGTAAAAAATAATTTTCCTACTTTTTAAGATTTGTTTTTGTTTGCATAGGTGTTTTTTTTTTTAAGATTTTTGGTTAAAGAAGTAGGAATTGTACAGATACTTTTTCAATTTTCATGACAGTTATTTTAAACGTAAGTGCCTCAATGAGACTTACTCCAGTCAATTAATTTTAAACTTTTTATCTTATGAGATTTAAGTAGCTTGTTTTTTTTTGTGGACAGATATCTTCTACTCAACATGGCAGAGGTGAAAAAAATGTAGGGAGTATAACATTGATTATTTGAAGTTCAGCTTTATTCCATCACTGTCAGACAAGCATTTGCCTATGTGCCTTTTGTGCAACAAAGTTTTAAGCAGTGACACTATGAAACTGTCTAAGATGGAGGATCATCTGATAAGATTGCATCCCGATAAAACAGGTAGAGATTTTGTATACATTAAAACACTGAAAGAAAAACTTCATAAGAGAATCACGCTAGATTGCATGTTTGCTTCAGTGTCCAAAAGAGACAATGATGATTTGCTGATATCTTACAATAATTCATTATTCACAGCAAAATTAGGAAAACATCATACTATTGGAGAGCAGCTGATTTTAACAGCACCTGAGGTTTTAAAAACTGTTCTACATTGAGCGACAACACAGTTCAAAAATGTATTGATGTAATGAGTCATGATGTAGAAAGCTTCTTGTGTAATTATCTAAAAACAAATTACTTTTTCCTTTAAGTCAAATAGTCAACTTTAACTGATAATGAAACACTATTAATGGCATATGTTCATTTACTTATGAACCAAGATATCCACCAAAAATTGCTTTTTGCAAAAACTTTGCCAACAGATACTAAAGGTGAATCAATATTTAATGTTTTAAAATACTATTTCATAGAAAAAGTGATCTCCTTAACAAATATAATATCAGTAGCAGCATATAGAGCATCAGCCATGTTTGTTTGCTATCATGATTTTAAAAGTTCTTTAAAACAAAAACTATCTGGTATATTTGCAATTCACTGTATCATTCACTGGCAAACTTTAGTAAAAAAAAATCTAAGTGCCAGATTGCATCAGTCTCTCCAAATCATCATAACAGCAGCAAACAAGATTTGTAGCAATGCATTAAATTCTAGGTTGTTTGAATAGTTGTGTGAAGAAAATGATGAAGACTTTCATCGATTACTTCTTCACATAGAAATATGCTGGCTCTCAAAAGGCTTATGTTCGAAAAGATTTTCCCACTTTTTGAAACCATTTATTTGCTAAATTTAATGAGGTTAACTTGCAGTTACAAGAACACAACCTGAATTTAATAAAAACAAAGTCCATAATTTCAGTTTTTCTTGCCAGAATTAATCTATTCAAACAAAACATTCAAAGGCATGATTTTTTTGTAGTTCCACAAATTATCATTGATAAACATTCAGGAGGATGACATTTTGGTAAATGTTCAACATTTAAATGCCCTTGACTCAGGCATTAAAACCAGATTTGACAATGTTTTAACTATGGAAATAATGCACTGGGTTATCAATTCATATGGTGAAAATTGAAGAATCGGATATCACACTAGAAGAAGAACTCATCAAAATAAGCACTAACAAAGAACTTAGTTAAAGTACAGTTCAAAAAGGGATATCAGCAGTTCTGGCTTCAAAAAAATGTAGCTGTCACTTATCCTGCATTATGGAGTATTGCAAGAAAACTATGATAGCTTTTCCATCTTCATACCTCATGGAAATGGATTTTAATGCAATAACTAATCAGCTGACAAAAAAAAAGAAATTATATACAAATAAAACAATGAGGAGATTTAAGGCTATACCTCAGTCATTTGACTCCAAATATTAAGCAATTGCTATCAGAGCATTAAGTTCATCTGTCCCATTAACACCATTAATTATTGTATGTTTTTATCTTGAACCTTACCTTTATTTCATGTTTTTATTTCTAAATTCTGATTTTTGTCTAAAATCCAAATATTTATAGTTTTATGCTAAATTTTAAAGAGAATTTTAATTTAGCCTTTTTTATTTTGAGCTATTAATATTCAATTTTGTTTTATTTCACAGAAAAATAACATTTTAAATTTAGATGTTAGAATAAAGGTCTGAATAAAAAATTTAAGTTTATTTTTTTTTTCTACAAAGCCCTATCAAAGTGAACAGCACTATGTTTGCTGTGAAAAACATATTTAAATGATAATTCAGAAATTATGTATTACTTCCTGCATAATTTGAATAATAATATAATGTATTATTATATTAATATTAATGAATATGTAAGGCATATAATTCATTACAAATATGCATTAAGCATTTTTTTTTCATATAATGTTTAATGTTTAGTAACATTCGATTGCAATAGGAATATTCCATTCTTTAAAATCTCTTGGATTTTGAGATATATATTTATATGCAACGGGATTTGTTCATTATGATGAAAAAATTAATTAGTTCATACAGCAGTCAAATGAATAACATATGCAATGTTGTAAAATTATTACACTGGATGAACAGATTGAATGGTTATTTTAGGATTACACCAAAGATGATATTTATTACTAGTGATATGAATGGTACACTTTTAAAAGTTGTTGGATTAATATATATATATATAATCATTAAAATCAGTCAATTCCAAAAGTTGTTGGATTAATATATATATATATAATCATTAAAATCAGTCAATTCCAATATCAAAAATAATAAACAATATCAATCTGCTGTCAAGGCAATCTCTTTGTAACAATAAATTCCAGTCTCTGTGATCAAGTTGCAATCTTTAGTATCTATATAAATTATCTATCCAATATATATATATATAGGACCATAAATAAAGATAATTTATTTTTTTTTATATATATATATATATATATATAGGACCATAAATAAAGAAGAATTTTCTACTTTTTAAAAGGAAGTTGCCTTGATTGTTGTGGAATTGTCTAAGAGTTGACTGATTTTAAAGATTATTCATAAACCTATCTAGCTGTGAGCATTATTACATATACTCACATTAATATTTAAACTGTTAAGTAATTGTAATAAATTCATGATCATCTGATACAACTTATACAGAAAAGCATGTAAAATTTCAATTGTTAATCTCCAAATCAAAAATATTTTTGTTAGCAAATGGAAACTTTTTCTTCTAATTATAGCATCTTATATATAATTACAATTTAATCATCAACAATATTAGACAGAATATCTAGTAGCTAGTATTATGGGTTCTCTCATAATTAATGAAAAAAATAGAAATTTCAGAATTAATACTTGAGACGTTTGCTAAGTATATGCTAACAAGAAAATTCAACAGAACACAGCAAAATACAATATCTGAGAAGGAAATAAGATCAAATACCCAATACAAATTTTTTTTTACGTATTTATTGAAAAAACAGACAAAATATATAACACCACTATGCAATCCACATTAACTGAAACATTTAGAATTCAATCTCAATACTACTCTGCACATCTATACATATAGATGTATTTCACTAGAGACAGTCCTAATTATTCCATCCACAATATTAATTAAAAGTCTCACTGACAAAATAAAGTCATATTACCCTCTGGTGGCAATTACTCTGTGAGCCTTCTTAGGCATATAAAAATATAAGATCAGGGCAATCTGTATGGAACCCTAACCAGTTCATTAACCTTCAGATAACTGGTTCTGGGACAGGAAACTGTTTGATGACTGTGGGTTAACATGGTGATCTTCTTCAGCTAACTGCTGGACAACAGAAACATCCATGAAATACAACAAAAGCATAGAACAGTTGTACCCAAAAATTCTTTCTATTTATATTGCTGCATCTTTTCTTACCTTTGCACTAATTAAATATTGCCTTAACATATTTAATTAGTGTATTTTAATTTGATCAGAAACAAAATCTTTTGCTTTTTAATTCACATTTTTTCTTACCATTATTATTTTCTTAATTAGCATTTCAAAATTCATTAATTAATTATTTCTCATTACACAAATGATTATCCTTTTGTTTTTAGTTCTTTAAGCAATCTTTTTCTATAATTAATTATTTCTTATCTTTTCTTTTGGAATACTTTACTTTTACTTTGAAAACAATGTGCTTTTATAATTTCCAACTTTTATATTTCTGGTGATTACAATTTATACTGTATAATTCTTTTTCTAATTTCAACTACAAAATAATTTCTCTTCTTATATAAATATAACACTCCTCCCTCCAGTCCAGAAAAACACCTTTCACATGTTTTATACATAATATTCTAATTTTTCAGCTTATGTTTCTCCAGTAGTGGCCAATTTAATTTATTTCTTGTATTTTCTGCCATTACACTTGCATTATGGATTTCCAATAAGTTTTGTTCCTTTTCTTTTTCATTTATGATTTCTATACATTCCATTACACTTGGTTGAATTTTTACTTCTAATGTGATTCAAACAGCCATAATATCTTTATATTGTCCTCTTCATGTCTCCTCAAATGATTTATGTGTCTAATATACTTAACATTATTCAGACCTTGAATAACTCAAATTTTATTCGCTATTATCTTATCAATCATTTCTTCCCACCATTTCTTATACAACATATAATGTATCCATACCCTATTTCCAACAATAAAATTTATATGAGGTTCTATATTGCCCAATGAAGTCTTTTTTATTGGTTGAAGTAATGACAGCTTAATCCTTAGCTTCCTTCCTAAGAACAATTCTGCCAGTGCTTACTCTGTTGTGAGAATAGTGTTGAATGCTGACACAGCATTATTTCTTGTAATGCTTCTCACATATCTGATATCTTCATCTTCAATAAACCTTTTTTTTCCCTTGTACTGTTTTTTCTATTGTTTCATTCTACTAAGGATGGTATGGGACTATTGAAATATAGTTATACTCCTACTTTCAAAATACTGTTACACTGTATCCTCGCAAACCTGCTCCATTCTTGAACACAATGACTTTGAAAAAACTATGTATTGAAAAAAATCTTATTATAACATTTAATAATTTCATCTGTACCAGTAATATTTATTAAATGTCAATCAATCCACTATGAGAAAGCATCAATCATTATCAACAATATTTTCCCTTCATTGGTCCCACATGAACAATGTGCACCCATGGTCTTGTTGATGCTGGACAAACTTTTCAATGGCCACATTAATTCCAGGCAACCAGACATAACTATATGCAAGTGCTTTTGCTCTGACCATGCCTGGATAACCTTCATGCCTTCCAGCAATAGGTATCACTACCCTATCCCCAAAAACTATACAATTATTACACATTGATAGTTTATCTCTATTAATCCAAAGACACTGTGCCAAAATAATAGGTTTTTTGTTCATTCAACCTAACCTAATCAATTTTTCTAAAATTTTATATCCCTTATCTTCTTCAGTCATCTATCTACTATCTGTTTGATGTTTTTGATTTCATCACATCTATGTCATTTACATCTATTTCATTTGATACTTGTTCATGTCTACCTGGCAATCTGGATAACACATCTGCATGAGTTATTTCTTTTATTATTTAAACATTAATTCATAAATCATAACCTGCTAAAATATTATGCCATTATAGCATTCTCTGACTTAAATGTTCAGAAACTATACAATTATGAGCAAAAATACCTAGCAAAGTTTTATAACTTGTCACTATTTTAAACGCTCTTCCGAAAATGTTTTGGCACCACGTTTTCAATGAAAAAACTATAGCCAGTGCCTCTTTGGCAATTTGACTATAGTTCCTTTCTGCTTTCAACAACATATGTAAGGCATATGCTATTGGCCATTCTCCATTTTTCATTGCACCAACATCCCAATCTGAGAAAAACAGTTGTAATTTGAACTGGCTGACTATTATTAAAAATCAGACACCAACAATGCTTTTGTCATTTTAAAAGCTACATCTTGTTTTTTGATCGATTCCCATTTTTGGTTTCTTTTTTAATAAATCATATAAAGGCTATGCAATCATCACCTTATTTTTTAAGAAATGACTCAAAAAAATTAATTAAGCACAGAAAAGTCTGTAATTGCTTTACATTTTCTAGCTCATCTGCATATTTAACAGCCCTCATTTTTTTGGGAAAAGGCCATTTGCCTTTTACCCAAAATAATATGTCTGAGAAAAAAAATTATCATTTTACCACACTGACTTTTTGGCATTTAATCCAATCCCCAATCTACTCAGCCTTCCACAAACATTTCTTACTCTTGTGTGTAATGAATTGAGTCATGTTGCAGAAATCAATATGTCATTATAGTATAGTACCACTCCCTCTAAACCTTGTAAAATATTATTTATTGTTGCTTGGAAAATATTGGAAGCAGTAGTTACCCTAAATTTGAATCTGTTACATTTAAACAGGCCAAAAGGCATCACTAGTGTTAGCATTTGTGCTGTTCTTTCTGTCACTGCTATTTGATGAATTTAAATCCAGATTCACAAAAACTTTTTCATTTGCCAATGCTGCCAGTACTTCTCTTATGTTTGGCATGAAGTATGCCCCATTATTTAAAAAATCTATTCATCATAACTCCATAATCCCCATAAAGTCTGATTTGTCCATTAAGTTTTGTTATAACTACTATAGGCATGGTCCACCTGAGAACTGGTCAATACTCTGTTTTCAATGAACACCTGAAGTTTTTCTTCCACTTTGGCATGTGCGAAGGTAGACTTCTAAGTTTACATATTATTAGAATTGGAATTATGCTAATATTGATTCCAACTACCTCAAAACATTCATGCCCTATAATGGGACTAATATTCCCTTTCAATATGTATAAAATGAGTTTTGGTACTTCTACTATTCCCTTAATCTCTATATCCTTCCCACTTACATATTGTGTCTTTAGAAACATTTTTTTTTATTTTTTAGTTTTTTCCTATGCATAAATTTTTCGATAGTTTTTTAGATATTGACATGATCCCTGATCCACTATCTACTCACTTCTATTTCTGTACCCCATATCTCAGATTTTGTCATGAACTTCTGTTCTACTATTGATTTCATCTTCTTAATTGTATGAATGTCATTCAGTTTTCCTTTATGCTGTTTTTTTATTTTCAGCACCACAATACTTCATACATACTTTTCCTAGATATCCTCTAGTTCTACACCTGTAACATGTCTCATTTTTCCATGTGCAAAACCATGCAACATGATCTTTTGCTCCACAGCAAAAACAAATAACTTTCCTATTTTAACATTGTCAACTTCCCATTGTTTGTTTTTACATGTTCTCTATTTTACACACTAGCATTTTTGGGTCTTTTGGCATTTTATTTCTGTCTATGAGAGCCTATTCCACTACTAGCTCATCAACTATTCCCTTCTTAATTGCCCTTTCATATGTTAAATCTACTTCAGTAAGTAAATTTTGCTGGGTCTTGTCATCTGCAATCCCTCATACTAGTTTTTGACAACTCTTTTAATGCTATATTATATTCTTTTATAGTTTCTCCACATTGCTTTCTATTTCTTAGTGTGAAACTGACTACGTGATGATATGGTTTCAGATTCAAATGATCATTTATTTTTTTACTATGTTTTCATACATGATAGACTCATTTACTAGTTGTTCAAAATATTTATCTCTAATATCAATAACCTTACATCCTGCCATTTTCAATTTGCATAATATACAGGGACCATTCCACTGCCTTACCTATATAAAACTCTGATATATTTGATTACACTAAAGACATTTTTGATCCTATAAAACAAAACTGTTACACCATCTATCTTCCTTCCTAATTTATCATTTCATTCCCTACAGTTAGGTTCAGATTTTTTGACTGTACCAATTTTTGCTATGTATATACTAACAAAAAAAATTAACAGATCACAGCAAAATGATAACTGGGAAGTAAATAAATTCAAATAAATAAGTAAATGAAAAGAAATATATATATATATATATATATTGAAACCATCATAGGTTTCATGGCATGTAACAACATAGTAACATGTATATATATATATATATATATATATATATACATGTTACTATGTTATATGCTTGTAATTTATATATATATATATATATATATATATATATATATATATATAAATTACAAGCATAAAGCTAAACTAGTCAACATAAAATCAAAACTACCCCAAATCTAAAATTAAACCAGACCAGCATAAAAATAATATTAAAACACAACCTAAGGTTTCACTGCTACAAGCAGACTTCTCAAGTGTAAAGAATTGATTTGTGGGTAGTTTTTAATAGTATATATAATGTGTATTTTTTTTGTAGTTCTTTACACTTGAGAAGTCTGCTTGTAGCAGTGAAACCTTAGGTTGTGTTTTAATATTATTTTTATGCGGGTCTGGTTTAATTTTAGATTTGCGGTAGTTTTGATTTTATATATATATATGTATAAAGTTGAAAAGAAAAGTAGAAATAAACACAGACAAAAATTTTTAGTTATTTTCTATATTTCACTGGAATAACAGTAAAAGATTAAACAATTTCAAATTTAAAATAAAATTTTATTATAAATTAAACATTTAAAAAGATTAATTAATATTTTATTAATTCTGATTTTGAACTTAAAACAAGCATGTTCTATGTTAAAATCGATCTACTGATAATTATAAAATTCCACTATCTATTTTAGAAATCTTTTTAAGTAAAGCTTGTAGATCATATTTTGATAAAATTCCAAAGTTGCTTTTAAAAGTATTAAAGTGAGTTGAAAAGACTGAAAAGATAGAAATTGATCAAGATAGATAAAACATTTTTGAGAATGTACTTTTTCCACCCTACCCCAACTATAAAAAAAGTTGATAAAAATATTAGAAAGGTAGTTCATTTTCCTAAAGTTATGCAGAAACTACCATGAAAATATAACTGAAGGCAATAGACAGTGAATCCAGCAGCAGCTATTAGTTCATGATGATATAATTTGTATTCATGTGGAAGGAAAGGGTCAACTTCCAGTATTCCATAACTCTAATGTGAATGAAGATGACTGCTTTCCTGAAGTGTATCCAATCCTAGATTGAAGAGAGATCACTGCAGGCCAACAGTTACCTGACTATAGCTTTACTGATGATAATAAGCCAAAGAGTTCATCAGCTTGCTGAAAATTAGTTATATATATGCCATTTTATCTATGTAAAAAAACACAAATAAATATACCATGTTGTAGTCATACAAAGTCCACCTGATGAGTTGTTTTAAGTAATTTCTTAAAAATGACATTTTAGAAGTAGAAGTAAATATTTTTGCTTGAGTTAAATGTCTAAGAGAAAGAATTAATTCATAGATAATTTTATATTCTATAAAAGAAGTAAACTCTAAAAAAAATATTTTTAGATTAGAAAAGAAAAAATATTACACAAGTAATTTTAAAGAGATTGATCTTACCTTTTTTTAAAAAAGAGAGAGAGAAAAATAAAACTGTTATCATTAAAGATAATGATGGAAATTTACACGTTTTCAACATGCAATTGATTCTGAAATTAAATTTTTAATAATTTTATTATTTTGATAAAATAAAATATAATATAAAATAAACATCAGTGTGTATGCACATTTCCATGTGCACATACATATGTTAAATCAGTCAGTAATTATGTATTCTAAAAAATAAATTTCACCTATAGATTTATGATAACAAATATGTTATTAAATTATTATACCACAAGTCAGTGCGATGATATATACAAATGTTATGTAAACCCAGAATGAGATATTTGCATCATTAGAATGTGATAACAAATTTTTTATTATTATTTTATGGCAAGTCAAATATGTTAATGACAATTCAAATATGTTCATTTTATATAATACTGCATGCCTGTGCAGATATATATATATATATATATATATCTATACATATATATATATATATATATATATATATGGCTGCAGAAAGGAGTTTGCTATTAACTGAAAGGAGACCCTTTGATTCCTCTTGGAGGCCTTAAAGGAACCGAGCAGGGCAAATTCCTAATGTCCACTCCATACGTTCTTGTCGTTGCAGCTGTTATTACTATATGTTTATTCATATAGTATACGAACATGGATGGGCTGCTCACCAACATGCATTAGCCAGTGTGGTGAGTTTATTGGCTTTTTACCTCTGAGTTTAAGATCAAGAAACACCATGGTCTTTCTTCTCAGTGCCTGATAAGGCAGAATGAATGTTTGTGTAAATGATAAAGATTTTTCCCAATTATACAATTATGACAGACAAAAATAAAGCATGGCCCTTAATCCCAGGAGGCTGTAAAGTCACCAACCAAGGCAGCGGTTGGTGGCCGAAGGCGGAGGGTGCTAAGAATATCCTGGAGGCGGACCCAGGCTGCCATTTGATGATGACTTTTTATTTAGGTACTTACAACTGCAGATCACTTTCAAGTGAAGGAAGATTGCAAGAATTAGAAGAAGAACTCTCTTATATTAAATGGGATATTATTGGACTTTGTGAAGTTAGAAGAAAAGGTGAAGAGACAATTGATTTAAAAAGTGGACATATGCTCTATTATAAAGGCACAAATATTGGAAATACAAGTGGAGTAGGATTCATTATAAATAAAAAGTGGAAGAACAATATTGTGGAGATTGATGGTGTATCAGACAGAGTGGCAAGATTAGTTATACAACTTAATAGCAGATATCAAATGCAGATAATTCAGGTTTATGCCCCAACAAGTTCTCACAGTGATGAAGTAGTAGAAGATTTTTATATGGATGTACAAAAGGCTTTTGATCAGAGTAAACAACATTTTAAAATTGTTATGGGAGATTTTAATGCTAGAATTGGTAAACAAATGAAAGATGAAAGTGTTGTAGGTAATTTTGGTTATGGTAATAGAAATGAGAGAGGACATAGACTTGTGGAGTTTGCAGAGAAGGAAAAACTTTATATTATGAATTCTTTTTTGAGAAAAATGTTAGAAGGAAATGGACATGGAAGCATCCAAATGAAGGTACAGCAGAATTGGATTATATTTTGACTAACAGGAAATACATATTTCAAGATTGTAATGTTCTTAATAAATTTAACACAGGAAGTGATCATCGATTAGTAAGGGGTAAGATACATGTTAATGTAAAACTAGAGAGACAAAAATTATTAAGAAAAACTATATTTACAGTTGATATTCCTAATCTTCAGAAACATTCTAATGAATTTAAATTAGAACTTACAAATCGGTTTCAAGTATTAGTAGATTTTGAACATGATTCAGATTTGAATGAAATTAATATGAAAATAACTGATACACTTTTAAAAACTGCAACAAAGATAGCTGGTAGAAAAAAGCAGCAATTGACTAATAAAATTTCTACTGAGACTAGAGAACTTATGAAGAAAAGAAGGAATATGAAGATATGCAAGAATGATGCATTAAAAAGAATTGAATATCTCGAATTTTGAGATCGGAAGAGTGCGGAAAAGAGTTGAAAATGATATAAGAAAGTATAACTGTGAACTAGCAAGAAAAGCTGTAGAAGAAAATAAAAGTCTTAAGAATGTAAAACAACATTTTGGTATTGGTAGGAAATTTATATCTGCAATAAGGAAAAAAGATGGAATTATTACTAAAAAGAGGGATGACATTATGAAATTGGTAGAAGATTTTTATCAAGAATTATATAGTAATAAAGAACAAGTACCTCCTATATCTATTACATCTTCCGAATTGCCCAGAATTTTAAATGAAGAAGTGAGAAATGCAATTAAATGTATGAAAAAAGGAAAGGCTCCAGGTAATGATGGAATTATAATTGATATATTAAAAGAAGCAGGTGAAGAAACAGAAAAAATATTAGCAAAGTTATATACCAAATGTCTAAATGATAAAGATGTACCGGATGATTGGAAGAATGCAGTAATAATATTAATATTTAAAAAAGGTGATAAAGAAGATATTAGAAATTACAGACCTATCAGCCTTTTATCAGTTTTATATAAAATTTTTACCAAGATAATTACAACTCGTCTACAGAGAACCTTGGATTTTCACCAACCAAGAGAACAAGCTGGATTTAAAAGTGGTTTTAGTACAGTAGATCATATTCAAGTATTGAGAGAAGTTATAGAAAGGACAAATGAATATGAGTTGTCATTATGTTTTGGATTTGTAGATTATGAAAAGGCATTTGATTCTATAAACATTTCTTCAGTGATTAAAGCATTGGATCATCAAGGTATAGATCCAGGATATTGTCATATTTTAAAGAATATTTATAAAAATGCAACAGCAACAATTAGATTACATAATGATACTGGGAAAGTCAACATTGAGAAAGGTGTAAGACAAGGTGACTCCATATCTCCAAAACTTTTTACAGCAGTGCTGCAAGAAGTATTTTGTGGATTAAAATGGGAAACTAAAGGAGTGAAAGTAAATGGAGATTATTTAAGTCATTTAGATTTCGCAGATGATGTAGTTGTTTTTGCAAATAATGCTTCCGAGCTGCAGGAAATGTTGCAGGAGTTATCAGATGAAAGTAGGAAAGTAGGACTAAAGATAAATGTTAAAAAGACTAAAGTAATGTTTAATCGATTTGCTCCAAATATGAAAATAAAGATTGATTATGATGAGTTAAGAAGAAGTTAAGAGTTACAAATACCTTGGTCAGATTATTAATACAGATGGAAACATAATAGAGGAAATTAATCATAGAATTAAACTTGGTTGGAGTGCTTTTGGTAGAAATAACTTGATATTAAAAGGAAATATGCCTATGTGTTTGAAAAGAAAGGTTTTTAACAAATGTGTTTTACCAGTTCTTACTTATGGATCTGAGACTTGGACACTTAATAGAAGATCAATACAGAGACTTCAGACCACTCAAAGAAGTATGGAGAGATGTATGTTGGGAGTAACAAGAAGAGATCGAAAACGCAATGTATGGGTAAGAGAACAAACAGGTGTTACTGACCTCATTGAAAAAATTAAAAGATTGAAGTGGAGTTGGGCTGGACATATTGCTAGAAGAGATGATAATAGATGGACAATTGAAATTTTAAACCGGATTCCAAGAGATTGTAAAAGACCCAGAAGGAGACCACATCTAAGATGGATGGATGAAATAAGAAAATGTGTAGGGGTGATATGGAGAAGAGAAGCTAAAGATCGGAGAAGATGGATTAAACTTGGAGAGACCTTCATCCTGCAGTAAATTGATAATGGTTGATAATGATGATGATGATATATATATATGTGTGTGTGTGTTTAATGTAAACCCATTATGAGGTATTATTAATTACAATGTAATAACTTGAATTTTGTTTTTATGTTAATCAAAATCAGAAGGCTTAATTAATATGAGTATAACAGTATTCTGCAGACTATGATGTCATTCTTTAATTGTTATTAACAAACTTATATTCCACTGTTAAAATAATTCCAGTGAATTTAATTCTAAACAGTTTTAGGATATTATGTGTTGCATCACCTCTTGCTCACAATAACAGTTATAGAGCTTGTGTTTCTTGACCAATTGGGAGTATATTATTGTTCAGTTGATGGTGGTAATCTTAGATTGATGCAAGGGGGATAGCCCTTAAAGTCCATGCACTACATTTTATTTAGTTTAAGATTTATTAAAAATTAAGTTTATAGTTGGCCAGTACATTAATTGTACTAACCAGAGTATTGATGCTGATTAGCATATTTTAATATCCTAGAATTATTGCTTTTATTGATATATATTCTGATAGATTAACACATATGTTTGTGCATCCAAATTATAATTAAATAATTGCCCCAAGATGGCAAGGGCTAAATAATTAACTTGATCTACAGTAGACCCATTTCAAATCCAGTCACAAGATTGACTGTTGATTTATTTTATTGTAGATTCATTCATAATGATGAATGGATTAGTTATTTATAATGCTGATGAACTTATAGTTAATTATGCTTATGCTTAAAGTAGTTAGCTGTGTTGCTATCTCAGAGTGGTCTCCTGTTCACTTCTTTTTATATTGCTTATTGTTGATTCATTCATGATGATAAATGGATTATAGTTATTTATAATGCTGATGAACTTACAGTTAATTATGCTTATGCTTAAAGTAGTTAGCTGTGTTGATCTCTCAGAGTGGTCTACTGTTCTCTTCTTTTTAAATTGCTTTTATATCACTATTGATATATTAAATTTGTTTTTAATTTTATATTTGAAATATTTTGTTTACTTGGGGTGGCCGCTTAACGTAAAATTATATTACTAATTATATCAATAAATAGTACATATATTAAATGAAAAGATATATATATATATAGCAATAATAATGGTAAATGTAAGCAAATGACATGAGTAATACTCTTTAATGCAGACTTTCTAAAATAGTATCATAGTTATAGTCTTTATTTTTTTTTAAAAATTGCAATCTAAAGTATCTTTTCATTCAGCAGATATCTGACCTATATACTGTTATAAATGTGCACACTTATAACATTATATAGATCAGATATCTATATAATTTATAGAACAAACTTGCATCTTTACAAAAATAATAAAATCTATTTTTTTTTAACTCTTGCAAAAGTGAACATTACATTTCTATCCCGGAAATCCTTTAATATACACAAATACCAGCGATTACAAAACTTTGGAATAAATCATTTTAACTGTCCAATTTTTAATATTAAATATGCTTGCATTTCTTATATTAAACATATATATATATAGATGCAATAGAGTATTATTAAACTGACTACTTCAGATAGAATTCTTACCCAAGGAACCCCCCCCCCCCCAGAAATGATTAAGAAAAAAAGTGATATTCAAAAGGATTGTCAATATTTGGATGGTAAACATTTGGATTTTTCACCACTGTTAACAACTATAGCTAAAAATATCTGGATATCCTTTAAAATAAAATACATCAACAATAAATACTGCATAATTATGAAATGTGTATATTATATTATTAAATTCCCATATTAATCTGCATAGCTTAGTGCAGTGGTAGATAGATGCAAAGTCCATGCATCACAGCTCTGCTCTACTATTCTTATTCAAACTTATTATGAATGCCTTAGCAAATAAACCATTTGATCATTACTTATATAATTTTTAAGTTGTCAGAATTTATTATTTATTAAAATATCTTTAATGATTATCCAGTTCTTATGTGATGTATGCATGTCATATTACCTATTTTTGGAAACCATATATATCAAAAATTAAGGAGCAAGGCAATGGAGAAACCTATGATAGATTTCTAACTAATTGCATTTCTGAAAAAAAAAATGTATTTAGGCTGTTTTCCACTCAGTTGTTTACTATTCTCAGTAATCAATCAAAAATGCAAAAAAATATTAAGACTTTGAATACAAATTAACAAGTCCACATAAACCTGACACAGTCAACAATTATATATTACTATCTTAGTTTTATGCTAAATTTAGTCACTGTTGATATATTGATAAAAAGATGGTAAAAACATTATTTATAAACTGATATTTATTAGAGCCATCAGTTGTCATTAATAAATCTATTTCTCAACACTTGCATGGAAAAAGGGCAATTATATAGAAATCAATTGTAGAAGTCTAGATGTACTCTGACTTAGTGACCAATGATTTTTACACCCATTGCTTATATTAAAGTTTCTGAAGTAAGAAAAAAAAGACTATTAGTGTTAAGTAAAGTATGCTTGAAGTTCCTGTATTCTTATTGATTTCACCACCATTTATCCAGAATATTAGATGTAAATAAAGTTAGATTAGAAATAAGACCATTTAAGTATATAGTCAAATACATACATAACAAAAAAAAATTATTAGCATTAAAAACTTTGGAGTATTAAAAAATTTCAAGGAAATAGCTTGATAATATATAATAAATGCTGAAAATAATGTCAAGCAAATGGATGATCAAATATTGTATGACATTTGAGTAGCTAATCATAAAATTATTTTTTGTATAATAAGAATTAAAAGATGGTTGCTCATGGATTGTGGAGCAAGAGACTTTCTATGTGACTGACCAACAATCAAAAGCTAGCCTGGAGATTTGAGAAAGAAATATGCAAAAATAAATAATTATTACTAATGTTATTTTCATTAAATGGTTGGGATAAAGTACAGCTGGATATTTTTCTAGCAGGTATAACAAAAGACAAAGTTCTACATTACAAAAGATTATAAAAAGAAAACATTGAAAAAGACCACTTGCAAGATGCATGAATAAAACAAAAAGTTGGCCAGTGATGATGGGAATATGAAATATTATAATAACCGTTTTGTTGTAAAATAAATTATATATATATATATATCTATTCGATAATATTTTAAACATTTAACTCAACTATAATACATCATTCACTTCAACTCTCTGTTATTTCAATATATAACTTCAACAGTTAAGATATTCTAACAGATTAATAAACTTGCAATTTTCCCTATAATATCTGTACAGATTATATGCAACAGTATACAATATTTTTCCTCAATGATGCTTAAGAGGAAACCCTAAAAGATTATATATAAAATAAACTCTAATATTTCTCTCCAGTGTGAAAAATGATTTCTTTTTTTTTTTAAAAAATACAAGTCTCAGTGGATTCTAGACAGATGGAAAATTATTTCCCAAGAATAGCTTTCAAGTTTTAAAATGTTGTAATCTTATTCCAATAAATGTACAAGAAGAGACACAGAAATAATATATATATATATATATAATACAGAAATAGTATTTATAATACAGAAATAGTATTTACTTTGCTTCAAGTTCGCTATATTGCAATTTAATTATTCATTTATCAAATTATATTAATCACTTATCTACATCTATCTATGTCAGCTCATCTCCTTTTCAGGCAAAAACAGAAATGAAAAAAGTCAAAACACCATAAATCTTTGCAGCAAGCTATATAAATTTACTCATTAAGTGAATATGCCATTAGCTATGTGAATACACCTTTTTTTCTGCATAATTGCATTAACTATGTATTTATATATGTGCTGCTACTAAAGAAAAAGAGTTGCAAAAACCTGATTGTCAACTTATTTTCATCATAAAATCAAAGAATCAGATAGAGAGAAAAAAAGTAATATTTAGATAAAAATTTGTAAAAAGATTTACTTTTTGTCATAGAAAATGGTGTGCAATTTAAAAATTATAATTGCAATTTGTAATGTAATAATTAACTATTTATTAATCTGCATTTAAACTTCTTTGTATCAATAATTTCAATCTCTGTGGTCAAGTTGCAATCTTTATGTCTATATAAATATACTGGACCATAAATAAAGGTGGAATTCATCTTTATTGTTAAAAGAGGTTGCCTTGACAACAGTTTGAAATTGTTGATTATTCTCTATATTGGGATTGACTAAGTGCTGACTGGTTTCTACTGATTATATATATATATATATAGTCTTGTAATTGAATATTTATAAATACATTAAATATATGTAAAGTATAACTTTAAAATTTTTCATCCATTTAGGAGCACTTTCAACTATCTATGTAGTCTTTGTCAACAAACACTTTGAAAGGCCAATCTTCCCACAATTCTGTGATCTTAATATTTGTAGCCTGTCTGTTTATTAAAACTTGTTTGTATTTGTATGCTGCCTGTTAATTAACAGACAGGCAGCAAATGTTAAAATCACAAAATTGTAGAAAGATTACCCTTTCAAAGTGTTAGCTAATAAAGACTATGAGGATAGTCAAAAGCACTCCCAAGTGGATAAAATTTTTAAAGTTATACTTTGCTGTATATTTAATTACTGTATTTATAAATATTAAATTATAGGATTACATATATTGATTTAAAGAAATACAGACATTGAATTATAATATTATTATTATATATTGAAACAGTATGATTTGATCGTCATACGTTTCACCTATTCTAGAAATCAATAGCCTTCATTTCCCTAGTTCAAACCCTAAAGGTACACATATATATAACAATATACTTGGGAATTTAACATGTATAAAAATGTATATTTACACGTATATGTGTGTAATTGTATATGCACACACGTTTGCTGTAATTGTATGTATTTTGTAATAATTTTATTTGCTAAAGAAATGGTATATTCATATCTGAATATTATCATTATATAACGTACACACCTTATAATTTTATAAATATTCATCTTATGATTTTAAATAATTGAATTGGTTTCAAGCTAGAAAAATTGTAATAGATAAGAACAGAATTCTCTAAAGTATTTCAAACTGGCTTTAAAGTACCCAATTACTTAATCATGTAGAGCAACTAAAAACAAAGGTAGATGTCTCACGTCTAGGATAAAACGCTAGCAGCTTAAATCTCTTTCAGTAAAAGAAAAGGAGAAGCAATCCAATGTTTAAAAAAAGAACTTTACCAATCTCATGGGACACCGCCGGTACAAATCCAGATTTTAGGATTCTTAATAAAATAAAAGTTGGACAATTAAACCTGCACTGAAATCCAGATTGGAACTAGAATCTGAGAAAAATAAAGGGAACAATGAATAAACCTGAAATCAATCAACCGATTCGTCTGAAGCTGATGCAATTAAGACTTCTTAGATTTTAATGCCTAAAAATAAAGATTGGAAATGAACTGTAAGAGGGGGGGTTAAAAAAGTATAAAAAAGGCAGTTGAAAGAAAATTGTCATCCATTTTTGCTTTACTCGTGTTTCAACTTATGCCCAGGCAGCAGGCCCAGTTTCTACCATGCAAATAATCGGCTAGAAAAGCAAAGGCCATCTTCCCGATGGTCAAGAACCGTTTATGGAGCCCGGAGATCCAGACCACAGCCCTACTTAAAGAATAGCCCAACGATGAACCAGCAGATAAATCAGTCCATGCGTGTATTTCATACTTTCAAGCTGCAAGCCTCCAGATAAATAAATAACTGGTAACCACTTCTCAATCAAACTAAATCTAAAAGCTATAGCCATCTATAAATCTTTCCTAAAGCTAGCTATATAATAAGTAATGTGCACAAACTCTTCCATTCAAATCTTCTAAATTAATCACACTATGTTTAAAAGATGTATTCTCTCTTAAAGTAATTAACTGTATTAGATAAACGTATCTCAACCTGTATAATTTAAAATACTTTAAAAGTTAAATGTAAATCTTGCCTGATTTCAAATTCTTAAATCTCTTTTTTTAAATTCAACTTATAAAAGCTTATTTGTCTTATTATTTTCTCTATTTGCATCTATACTTTTGCATCTATATATATATATTTTGTTAAAATGCATTTATTGATTTATGCTTTGCCTTCGGAGCAGAGACTATTAATTATTATAACTTAAAGAGACGTTTTGTTCTCAAGTAAAGTAATTATGCTGTTTGGCATATCTATCGATTGTCTCTGGTCCGAAACCTACTTTGATATATTATTTGGAATGCTATGCATAGCTTAATATCACATATGTTGCTTATTAAAAGGTTTGTTTGGTTAAATAAAAGAGAGTGATAATTTAAGGCATATTCAGTAGTTAGCCAAGTTTAAGCCCCAGATATGCTTTAGACCCCCTTAATGTAATCGCATATAATATGTAGTTAATTAATAAACTAGATCAATTTTAATAAAGTCCTCTTTAGCACAATTTCAGTGTTTATTTAACTAACTGGCGTAGGGTAGTTTGCAGAAGAAACTATAGATTTCGCGCTTTACTAGTTGTTATAATTAAGATTCCAAAAGCGTTGTGAATGAGTTTTTACGAAGCACTGAGGTGCATTCCGTCTTGCTATCATATAATTATTAAGATAAGATTAGGTTTTAAGGGCTATCTTATCATCCTTAGTTCGGGCAGCCTTCTCTTGAATGGGATAATGATTTTAAGGGTCATTCCCATTTCCTCCTTTAAAAACTGGAACACCGGAATCCAGCATCTTATATCGTGGCTGTTCGAGCATCCGAACTAAAAGTTCATGTATAGCAGGCGAGCGGTATCTGAGAACCGAGCAAACGCTGCTGAATCTCATGAGTAAAAGCACATTCAAGCCGCATCTGATGTAATTTGCATAGCGCCGTAGCCTCAGAAGTTATGCTACAAAACGCCAGTTCATCTGTTGTATATTAATTGTTCAGCATTGATCTGAACCTAAGATCTAGTTTATCTAAGAATATCTACATAAAGAGCACATTGACTGCTCCTCACGTATTGATAAAGTTAAGTACACATTGTATAAATTTGCCACTCTCTTAGAGTTTAACCCTTAACATACTGAGTAGGAATGGCAGAACATAATCTAGACATCAGTATAGACGTAAAATAATTATTAATGTATAAACGATATAATAGAATAATGATCATTAAGTACAATTGATTACAGAACGTGTAGTTCGTATTTTCACCATCCCACCTGCGAGTGGAATATTCAGTATATTTAATTGTTATTGTTTGTTTGTCAAATTAAATAATTTTAAAATCTATTAACGTCTGCAGTATTATTCACTTTATTTATATTAAATCACCATCCATAATGATTTTATATGCATTAGATAATCAGCCATAGGTTGTGTGAGTGTGTTTGGTTAAGCTATAAAATATTTAGTTAAATATCCCCGAGTCTCTCGTTTTACCCTTTGCTATTGCCGGCGCGGGAATTGAGAGATTACGAGTGTAACTTCATATATGTCATTCATAAGGTAGTAAGTCAGGGAGTGTTGGTGAAGGAGCTGAGGTGCGGTCAGATTTGGTCTCAAACCCTCATCTAGATCAGCCTTGGTATAATTTACCAAAACTCTGGATTTTGTTGCGTGGATGTTCAAATATGACTGTTACATAGTATTTTTTTTTTCCGGGAATGTCGCGCCAACTGGGGCCTTCGAATATAAACCTACATACCTGAGAGGGGATGTTAACATAGATGTGTTTTCATATCATTCGTTATATATGTGTAGATTTTTTCTTTTCCGAATATGAACGCCAAACGTGGAGTCTCGTTAATTTTCTCCACGCCCTGAACTAAATGCATACGAACGCACAAATCATATAGATTTATGTTGAAGTTCAAGTTTATATTTTGTCGAATTATATTTTATATTTACGATATACGTAGAATTTTTATATCTATATATGTATAATGCACGCATTGGTAGTGAAAATTTTATTTTGTCTAAGAGAAACGTTCGATTATTATATTTTGATATTTTATTGATTTTTTTTTTTTTGATTGATTGTTATTTAAAGGCAGTGGCAATTAATTTCACATTTTATCAATTTTATATATATGCGAGTGAAAAAGTAAAAGGTCGTTTAGATTATAGAATTCGTAAAAAGATTTCTAAACGCCTACGCAAATGTTAAAATCAATAGTACTGCCGCAAGTAATTTCAACTTTTGTCAAGTATATATATGCGTGTGAAAAATAAAGTTTTGTTTTAGATCATATGATTTGTAATATTTCTAAACATAAATGCTAAAATCGGCAGGTAGCAGGAAAGATTTTTTTTAAAAAAAGATTATTTTATATGTGCGTATTGATAATAAACTTTTTTCTCAATTATAATTAAAAGCAATAAGTAAATAGGAAAGAGAAATTTTTACATTATTTTATATATGTAGTGATAATGGATTTTTCCAATTGTAATTAAAAGATGTAAATAAATAAGAAAGCAGTCTTTTTTTTTGTTTTGTTGAAATAATTTATATATATACGCGTGTCGTGAATAGTTTTAATAGTTAAATAGGAAGAATTTTTTTTGAAATATTTTATACATATATACGCGTGTTGATGGTAAATTTTTTTGTTTGTCACAAAAGGACATTCAATTGTGATTAAAGACAGTGACTGAGATGGATTTCGAATTTTATACGCAAGTAAAACGTTTTGAAATATTTTATATATATGTATGCGTGTCAATAGTAAATTTTTTTTTTGCCACAAAAGAGCGGTCAATTATGATCGAAAGTAGTGACTAAAATTGTTATAATTTTATCCACAGTTATGTATATATGTGTGGGTGAAAAATGTAAATTTCTAGTCTATGTTAGGTGTTGTATAACACACTTTCTCAAATCAAATTCACGAGAGTTGGAATGTAAACACACTGTGGCTGATAAAAATTATTTTGTAAGGAGAAATAAACGAACAATTTAAAATTTTGTTATATAAACAGCAATGCATATTGTGAGGTCCAATACCGTTGATATATAGATACGGGTATCTCATCCACTGGCAACTGGCACCCGGGGCTCTTAAATAGCTGAGAGTTTCTCATATAAATTTGTTGTCAGGGTGAGACAATTGAAAGGACTCACTGTCGGGAAGTTTGGTTGGTGATTCAATTGTACTAGAGTGAATAAACAAACGATCAGGCAAGATTGTTCTATATATATGTGTGTACTTAAAAGGGGAATGAAGTTCAAAAAAAAAAAAAGCAATCATAGTTAAAAGAAATAGTGATGGCAGCTCTGCAGTGTTGGAAAGAGAAGACAGGCATGGGTAAGAACAATTTTATTATTATTAGTTAAATTTTTTGTTGTTGTTGTTGTAATCTCATATGTTAGATAAATTAAGGGCTTGGTTCAGTTCTAAGTAGTTACTAGTGGTAGGGCAGAATCCATGGACGGTTTTTTTTTCATTGGGGAGGATGGCAATGCGCTGTTGAGAATAAATTAAAGTACATTTAGCAAAAATCAGAATGGATAACAGTACAGAAGAGAGAGTAATGGTAGAGAAGAGTGAGGCAAGAGAGGAAAGGCTAGAAGAGGGAGTGGAGAGTAAAGGAAAGAGGTTAAGATCGGGAAGAGAAATAGTAGAAATTAATAGTACAGAAGAAGATATAGTAGGGAAAAGTACGAGAAGTGGGGATGCTGAAAACAAGGAAAACAACCCAGATATGGGGGAGCAATCTGAGGAGAAACCAGAGCCGGTTTTGGAGGAGACAACACAGAAAGAAAAGAGAATGATAGCTGCTCTATTTAGCAGGATAGAACAAAGAGACAAAGAAAGAGAAAGAAGAGACAGAGAAAGAGAAAAAAAGACAGGGAAAGAGACAAAGAAAGAGAAAGAAGAGACAGGGAAAGAGACGAGGAAAGAAAGAAGAGACAGGGAAAGAGACGAGGAAAGAAAAAAAAGAGACAATGAGAGAAAAAAAGGGAGAAAGAGAGAGATGATAGGTTATATGCCATATGGAGGGAGAGAGAAGAAAGGGACCAAAAGATTAGGGAGGAAAAAGAAGCCAGGGACAAGGTAGCCAAGCAGGAACAGGAGAGACTATCAAAAGCTAGAGAAGAGAGTAGAGTTACTGAGAAAGACAAAGAAGCTGTAATATGGTATCCAGAAGAGGTTGAACTAAGAGAAACTAAGGGTGAAATGGTGGAAGAAGTTGTAGAGATAGGTAGAGAAACTGAGAACAAGGAGAGTAACCATGAGGATGTAGATACAGAGGAAGTAGAAAAGACAGAATCTCCTTTTGAAATAAGATCGAAAGAGCAAAGAAGTGAGTCAGGGGTTGTAGAAGAAATGTTGCAAGTTAGTATGCAAAAAGAGATGTGGGAAATGAGTGAAAAAAATAGTTTAGTGGAGGAACATGTTAAAACAGAGAGGAAGCCAGAGGATACCATTGAGATAAATCAAGTTGAAGAAACTTTAGAAGTTTCAACCAAAGATATTTCAGGGGAATCACAGGTTGAAAATCCTATTACTGATGAAGCAAAAATCGAGATTATTAAAGAGGAAGAAATTGAAATTAGGAAGTGTGATATGGAAATTGCCAATCCACCTTCAGGAAAGCTGCTAAGTGTGGAATATATCTCTAAAACTGCAATAGGAGAGGTAGTACATACAAAAGTTGAGACAGACATAGTATTAAACACCGAAAAGGAATGTAAAATGGACGTGAAGGTAGTAGAAGACTCCAAAATAGTTGTAGGGATTGAGGGGTTTAACTTTGATATAAAAACTGAGGAAGAGTTGAGACTTGATGAAGAAACTGTAGAAGAGTTTAAAAGGGATACAAAGACTGCTGAGGAGTCGCAAGCTGATTTAATAAAATCTAAAATTGATGTAAGTGTTATAACAGAGTCCAACATCAGTGGTGAGATCATGGAAAAGTATAAAATCGATGCTGTGAATATTGATAATTGTAATATCAATAGGGAGATATCAGAAGATTCAAAAATCTATTCAGAGACTGAAATTGATATCGAAAACATGGAAGAGATGAAACCTGATGAAATCATGCAGGGATCTTTTGAACAACAAAAGATAGTTCAGAACATTGAGGACTCTATAGATATGGAAGCAAATGATGTGAAATACAAAGTAAATCCTCTTTCGACCTCATCAAAGCATGTTATTGTCATTGAAGAAATTAAGCCAAAATCTTACCCAGAAGTACCAAAACTAAAGGCAATTGAGGGTGCAAAAACTTGCATAAATAGGAATGTTTTAGAAGACAGACCTTTCTCAGAAATTTCCAAAATCAATAAGTTTGATCGAGGGGCAGAAGATAGTGGAGCTAAGTCTGAGATCAAGGCCTGGGGGGATGGAGTGATTTTTGATGGTGAGAGTAGCTCAGATACTGCCAGAACCCAAATGGGAAAGACAGGGTGGAAAAGGAAGAGGAGAAAAGAAATTACTTACGTCGTTAGTAGGAGAAAATCATATGGTTGGAATATGAGAAAGTGGATAAGGTTTCGAGGAACAAGGTTTCGAGAGATTAATGATAATGTTCCAAAGAATAAGGTTGCAAAGCCGACAAGGTTTCTAATGCTTAGAGCCAAAGGTGAAATAGACCGTAAAACAAAACCCCCAGATGCATCAGGAAAAGTTAATATTTAAGGATCTAGTTCACATTTTACCAGTAAAAATATATATAGGTATGGTGATAAGCCTATTGGTAGAGGTAGTTTTTTTTATATATGGTTTTTTTTTATTATTGTTATTATGTGGTAGCATATTTAGTAGAGGTAGAGGAATGAATATATATATATAGGTAAGAGTAAGGCATAGGTATATTTTATCCATATGAACAATGAGGTATTAGATGTGAGAAATGGATTAGATTTTAGAGTGAAAGAATTCATTGGTTTGTCATGTGTTTTGTTTTTTTGTTTTTGTTTATGTGCTGGGTAGACCAAAGTTAGGATGGGAGGTGCTGATACAATGTGAGAAATAAATTTCATAAATCTTATACACAGAAAATGACTTATGATGGCTCATTTAAATAATAAGTAAATTCATTTTTTTTATTGTTTTTTTTGTTTCCGGACTTCACTGATATGAAACAGTATGATTTGATCGTCATACGTTTCACCTATTCTAGAAATCAATAGCCTTCATTTCCCTAGTTCAAACCCTAAAGGTACACATATATATAACAATATACTTGGGAATTTAACATGTATAAAAACGTATATTTACACGTATATGTGTGTAATTGTATATGCACACACGTTTGCTATAATTGTATATATTTTGTAATAATTTTATTTGCTAAAGAAATGGTATATTCACATCTGAATATTATCATTATATAACGTACACACCTTATAATTTTATAAATATTCATCTTATGATTTTAAATAATTGAATTGGTTTCAAGCTGGAAAAATTGTAATAGATAAGAACAGAATTCTCTAAAGTATTTCAAACTGGCTTTAAAGTACCCAATTACTTAACCATGTAGAGCAACTAAAAACAAAGGTAGATGTCTCACGTCTAGGATAAAACGCTAGCAGCTTAAATCTCTTTCAGTAAAAGAAAAGGAGAAGCAATCCAATGTTTAAAAAAAGAACTTTACCAATCTCATGGGACACCGCCAGTACAAATCCAGATTTTAGGATTCTTAATAAAATAAAAGTTGGACAATTAAACCTGCACTGAAATCCAGATTGGAACTAGAATCTGAGAAAAATAAAAGGAACAATGAATAAACCTGAAATCAATCAACCGATTCGTCTGAAGCTGATGCAATTAAGACTTCTTAGATTTTAAAGTCTAAAAATAAAGATTGTGAATGAACTGTAAGAGGGGGGGGGTTAAAAAAGTATAAAAAAGGCAGTTGAAAGAAAATTGTCATCCATTTTTGCTTTACTCGTGTTTCAACTTATGCCCAGGCAGCAGGCCCAGTTTCTACCATGCAAATAATCGGCTAGAAAAGCAAAGGCCATCTTCCCGATGGTCAAGAACCGTTTATGGAGCCCGGAGATCCAGACCACAGCCCTACTTAAAGAATAGCCCAATGATGAACCAGCAGATAAATCAGTCCATGCGTGTATTTCATACTTTCAAGCTGCAAGCCTCCAGATAAATAAATAACTGGTAACCACTTCTCAATCAAACTAAATCTAAAAGCTATAGCCATCTATAAATCTTTCCTAAAGCTAGCTATATAATAAGTAATGTGCACAAACTCTTCCATTCAAATCTTCTAAATTAATCACACTATGTTTAAAAGGTGTATTCTCTCTTAAAGTAATTAACTGTATTAGATAAACGTATCTCAACCTGTATAATTTAAAATACTTTAAAAGTTAAATGTAAATCTTGCCTGATTTCAAATTCTTAAATCTCTTTTTTAAATTCAACTTATAAAAGCTTATTTGTCTTATTATTTTCTCTATTTGCGTCTATACTTTTGCATCTATATATATATTTTGTTAAAATGCATTTATTGATTTATGCTTTGCCTTCGGAGCAGAGACTATTAATTATTATAACTTAAAGAGACGTTTTGTTCTCAAGTAAAGTAATTATGCTGTTTGGCATATCTATCGATTGTCTCTGGTCCGAAACCTACTTTGATATATTATTTGGACTGCTATGCGTAGCTTAATATCACATATGTTGCTTATTAAAAGGTTTGTTTGGTTAAATAAAAGAGAGTGATAATTTAAGGCATATTCAGTAGTTAGCCAAGTTTAAGCCCCAGATATGCTTTAGACCCCCTTAATGTAATCGCATATAATATGTAGTTAATTAATAAACTAGATCAATTTTAATAAAGTCCTCTTTAGCACAATTTCAGTGTTTATTTAACTAACTGGCGTAGGGTAGTTTGCAGAAGAAACTATAGATTTTTTGCGCTTTACTAGTTGTTATAATTAAGATTCCAAAAGCGTTGTGAATGAGTTTTTACGAAGCACTGAGGTGCATTCCGTCTTGCTATCATATAATTATTAAGATAAGATTAGGTTTTAAGGGCTATCTTATCATCCTTAGTTCGGGCAGCCTTCTCTTGAATGGGATAATGATTTTAAGGGTCATTCCCATTTCCTCCTTTAAAAACTGGAACACCGGAATCCAGCATCTTATATCGTGGCTGTTCGAGCATCCGAACTAAAAGTTCATGTATAGCAGGCGAGCGGTATCTGAGAACCGAGCAAACGCTGCTGAATCTCATGAGTAAAAGCACATTCAAGCCGCATCTGATGTAATTTGCATAGCGCCGTAGCCTCAGAAGTTATGCTACAAAACGCCAGTTCATCTGTTGTATATTAATTGTTCAGCATTGATCTGAACCTAAGATCTAGTTTATCTAAGAATATCTACATAAAGAGCACATTGACTGCTCCTCACGTATTGATAAATTTAAGTACACGTTGTATAAATTTGCCACTCTCTTAGAGTTTAACCCTTAACATACTGGGTAGGAATGGCAGAACATAATTTAGACATCAGTATAGATGTAAAATAATTATTAATGTATAAACGATATAATAGAATAATGATCGTTAAGTAATTGATTACAGAACGTGTAGTTCGTATTTTCACCATCCCACCTGCGAGTGGAATATTCAGTATATTTAATTGTTATTGTTTGTTTGTCAAATTAAATAATTTTAAAATCTATTAACGTCTGCAGTATTATTCACTTTATTTATATTAAATCACCATCCATAATGATTTTATATGCATTAGATAATCAGCCATAGGTTGTGTGAGTGTTTGGGTAAGCTATAAAAATATTTAGTTAAATATCCCCGAGTCTCTCGTTTTACCCTTTGCTATTGCCGGCGCGGGAATTGAGAGATTACGAGTGTAACTTCATATATGTCATTCATAAGGTAGTAAGTCAGGGAGTGTTGGTGAAGGAGCTGAGGTGCGGTCAGATTTGGTCTCAAACCCTCGTCTAGATCAGCCTTGGTATAATTTACCAAAACTCTGGATTTTGTTGCGTGGATGTTCAAATATGACTGTTACAATATATATATATAAGCCTACATTTATTATTATTATATATATAATAATATTCTGCATATTATTCTATATCCATGTGCACATAAGATATACATATATGATACAATATATATGTACATATGGGCAGTATATGGGCAGTATTGTGTATGTGATATTAAATAGCATAAACACATAATAAGGAAGAGCCTATGAATGTAGATATAATGATGAAAACGATATATAGATAAATGAAATTATTCAAGAATTCATTGCTCACTTGAGTTTAAATCCTTAGACATAATTTGAATGAACAAGAGAATGATCAATAAAGGGAGTAGGAAGTATCAATTAATTAGATCATTGAATAGGAACAATTGGGGGTAATCTATTGTGGTTGAACAAGGAATTAATTCATGTTGACATTATTCCTAGATCCTGATCAGAATTCAAATAATAGAAAATGGAGACCTTGCTCAATCTATCATTGATGTACTAACATATAGTTATTACTTGTAAATTCTATATTTCACTTTATCCTATACCTCATCTGGTATATAACTGACATCTGCAATGTAGTAGACAAATCACATCCATAACACAAAAAATGTTACATAGTTGAACTAAAATAATAGCAGAATCTTAGATGAAAAAACAAATTTTATACTTATATAATTCATGATGCATATGACAAGGATGAAATAAAAGTGTGAGAGCATACATGGTACGGAATGAAGAATTAAAAGATAAGAAAATGTGAAATAAAAGTTCTTGAAATATGAAGTTAAGTTTATCATCAAAGAAAAGAGACTGGATTGCATATAAAGAAAGTAATAAAAAATGCATCTAAATGATACATTAAATCAAACCAAGCAAAATAAACGACATAACAGTAAATAAATGCTAACAAGAAAAAAATCAAGAATAATAAAAAAACACAACAACTGAGCAAATGATGGAGAGTCAGGATTATCTAAATCTACTCCAAAAAAAAAAAAAAACTGGAGAACAAAAATCAAACAACAAGCTCATAAAAACAACAATAACTAACTATTCTTGCAATAAGAAAAATGAAAAGTATATATTGTGTGCATATATATATATGTGTGTGTGTGTGTGTGTGTTAATTCTAATATTTTCACAGATAAAAGATATCATATTATTATTATTATTATTTGTGGGATATTCCGTGTAGTGAAATAGCTAAATGCTGATGTTTCAGTACAATATCTACTATCTTCCTCAGAGTGTCCTCTTTCTACAAATTATAAGAATGCATGTGAGATTTAAAATCGTTTTTATCATTTACTTTCTCCTCATATTTAAATTCTATTGGTTGAGAAGTTTTAAATTTTATTTTCTCCTCCAATAGCTTCTTTCAAATGTTGTTAATCTTCTTTAATTCACAATTTCCTTTATGCTCTTGGGTCTTTTAAAATCTTTATAGCTTCTCTTAGAAATCTCTGTTCATATTGTTCAATTTTTGCTAAAATATTAGTTTTTTTCAAAATTGATATCATGATTAGTTAATTTTACATGAGAATAAATAGCTAATGAATTGGATTTTTCTCTGACTGCCAGAATGTGTTCTTTCTTTCTAATATTTATTCTATGATTAGTCTGTTCAATATATGTATGTGAACAGACCCTACATGAAATTTCATATACACCATAACACTCCAAAGAAATTTTATCTTTAGGAAGTGGAAATATTTCACTATTTTTTTTTTCTTTGGAGTGTCATGGTATATATGAAGTTCCATGTATGATCTGTTCACATACATATATTGAACAGGCTAATCGTATAATAAATATTAGAAAGGAAGAACACTTTCTGGGAGTCAGAGAAAAATCCAATTCATCAGCTATTTATTCTTATGTAAAATTAACTAATCATGATATCAATTTTGAAAAAACAATATTTTAGCAAAAATTGAACAATATGATTAGACATTGCTAAGAAAAGCTATAGAGATTTTTAAAAGACCCAAGAGCATAAATGAAAGATGTGAATTAAAGAAGATTAACAACATTTGGAAGAAGCTATTGGAAGAAAAAATAAAATGTAAAACTTCTCAACCAATAGAATTTAAATATGATGAGAAAGAAAATGATAAAAATGATTTTAAATCTCATACGCATTCTTATGATTTGAGAAAGAGGACGCTCTGAGGAAGGTACTTGATATTGTACTGAAACATCAGCATTTAGGTATTTCACTACACAGAATATCCCGCAAATAATAATAATAATATGAAAGATATATATGTATATAATGAAAGGAAAGCATTACATTTAAAATGATCAATAAAATAAAAAATATGAAAAGGTTCAGGAAAATCAAAAGATAATCAGTGAAAGGAAAGAGATGAAAACTCAGAAAAACCAAGAGATGATTAATGAACTAAAAGAGATGAAAAAAGGTACTTCAAAAAAACCCCAAAAGATGTGAGAGAGATGAAAACATGGACCAAGAACCATGAACCAAGAGATGAATTACAAGATAGAAAAATTGAGGTATAGCATCTATAAAAGTATTATATAGTAAATTTTAAAGGTTAAAAAACAAGAAAAATGAAAAGATAGGTAAAAGTGAAAGTATAATGAAAGAAATTAGATTTAAAATTGAATCAAAGAATACAAAAAAAAAAAAAAGAGTAAGATAAAACTTCAAGATCATTCACATAAATCAAAGAGAAAGAGTCAGAAAACAAAACAATAAATGATAAAATTATAAATTTCTAATATCCATACAACTGTTAATGTCATTTTCAAATGTATACATATATATATACACACACACTCAGGCCATACCTGAAGCAGTAGAAGCTTGATGATGTTTGTTTTTAGATATTGTGTTTAAATAACATCACTATAATGATATCCCACAAGTATAATAAATAGTTATGAAAACTTCTTGTAACAAAAATGCATTGTGCTAATGAGATTTAAAAAATGTTAAGAAAATATTTAGTTTATTTTCAACTTAGTACAATTTGATAATCTAAAAGAATCTATATTTATATAATAAAACTTAATGCAAGATGAATCACTTGTACAAAAATAAATATATGTCAAAACTTGAATTAACAGTAATAAAAAATAAGTCATTCCTTTAAAAGAGCTATTTTTATTAGTGAGTTCTACTGATTATAGTCAATATTATGGCCTTGTAGATAACATTGGATAAGTTGGGGAGATTTTAATTTATATTATTTTAAAATTTTTGTGTGAAATCAATTATTAATATTCATACATGAGAATAAATTTTATGGTGGCTTAAGCTGTACATACATATTAAAAAGACATTCTTAAGATTTATACACAAATGTTAGCATATTAGTAACAAATAACATGCAAATCATTGGTAAAGTACATTTTTTAAAAATCAAAAAATTTATTGTCATGAGTTCATAAAAAATTTGAGCACTGAAAGTGACAGAAACAAAGCCACTTCAATATTAAACAAAACTGGTTTAAGAAATTCAAGTACACAAAATTTTTGAAGTAAAAGTAGAAGACATTGATTTAATGTTTAAGTAAAAAATATCAAATATATCCTCTATAAATAACTTGTGTCTTATTACCCTTGGGCATACTGATTAAAAAACCTTTGCAAGAATACTTTTAAAAAAACTAAATGAACTTTTCTGACAAAGCTATCAATTTCACATTGTGCAGCAAAAAGATTGTCATGTCTCTTAAATTACTCCTTTTAATACAATAATCAATCTTTTTGTTGCCAAAGAAAACAAAACTTACAGATTATATTGCATGCCAAATCACCTTTAAGTTAGCTTTTGATATAGTCAGTTAGAAATACATTTTCACTGTTCTTCACAAACATTTGCTGAACCTAATAATCTGATGACTACTATCCAGACTTACCTCACTAATAGATCAATTAAACTGAAGAATTATATGTGATTATCAGCATCCTTCAAACCTAGTTATGGCATTCCATGGGGCTTACTACTTTCATCATTACTATCTGCAATTTATATAGTCTCTATTTTAAAAAAATTGAACAATGCACTGTAGGTCTTTTCTTTCCTCATTTTTGAAATAATGTCCAAGCCATATCCTTCATTGATGATGTCCTGATAATCTTCAGAGGCCTCCAAAACATTTCCATCATTGTCAATATTTTAAATAAATTCCAAACATCAACTGATTCCACAATGCAAATTTGCAACTGTCAACAGACTGCAAACTATCGTATTTTTAAGGGTAACTCATCATCCTTCCTTGGCATCCCAATTAATCTGTTTAAAATGCAATTAACCCATCATTTAAACAGTCTCATCACAAGCACAGTCAGTATAAAAATTAATGTATTTTGCCCAAAAATGCTAATATCCCATTGTGAAAATAAATGTAATGAATGCTATTCATAGTGAAATACTTTCTTATTATAACGAATGGATGTGGCTTTTTAACAAGACCTATAATAAACATAAGTTTATAATAAAAGCATACATGTGACATTCCTCTTTATATCTTCTATCCATCAGAACAGCATGTTTTCCTATACACAAAGGACCATTCGCTTTGATATGCCACAATCTTTTATAACATATTTGCACCAAAATGTATATTGCAACACTTACTAGTCCAATATTTAGTGCCATACCCTCCAATACTATTGCTTGTTTCAATTCCATATGTCAAACTGTCACTTTTCGCAAATCATACCATTGAGCATACTGATCTATTAGACCAGTATAACATCAAGTCTCTCATTGGCATATCATTTAAAGATTTAAATAAGATTAATTATCCATCCAGAAATCTATGAACAACTCTTCCAATTGGTAAAACACTAACCAAGTTCCAAAACCTTTGTGCTCCTCAATCATGGTTGAAATTTTTTTTTAATTTATTACAGATTACAATTCCAGCAAAAATGTTTCTTAATGACTGATTTATGCAATTACTATACCAGAAGAAAAGCTTCATCTTTTTCAAATCTCCTATTCTTCTCATCTCTACTTTTATTTGTGTTTCATAAGTGTACAATCAGATCTCAAGCAATTATTAAATATATATAATATGTTCTGCCCTATAATGCATCTAGAATTATTCACATAATGTACTAAAAAAATAGCAAGCTATGTTTCAACTCATATCTATCTATACTCTTTTAATTTTTTATTTAGAAATATCATGACCAAAACTTAGCAATCAACAATCTACCTTAGTTGTGCTTTTTCGTAGCCTAAACCTTTATTTCCATCAATATGTGATTTCATTCTTGAAACTAAATATCTGGACTCTTCTTCAGTTTAGTCAGTATGATTATGCAATATTACAATATTTGCCTATGTAACATAAATTTATTCTACTGTAAATATGTTAATATTTGTAAATACAGGAGTTTGTTTTCAATAAAGCTTTTTTTAGTAAATAAAAAAAAGTATAAACATATTAAAATAATGATGGTTACTGTTAAAGAAATATCACCATCAAGTGAACTGTGGCTTTTTTTTTTTTTGCTTACAAATGCATACAATGATAAAATGACTTGTTATTTCCATTATGCATGCAATAAGTGGCAATAAAGCTAAAGTAAAACAAAAAAAACCCAGTGATATAAAAACAAAATAAATACAATTATTACTATTAAAATGTCTTTACTTATAATCTGAAATGAATATAAATATAAAAATATAGCAAAAGTCCATAATTTAAAAGCAAGATGGGTACATTGAATGCATTAAGCAACATAACTATTACTGTAGATTCTTATTTAAAAAGCTTAAAAGCATAAATAACAAGGATCTGATGCTGAGATGCAACTATTATTATTTGGACATAATACCTTGCTGCCTAGTAACTCACCCAATCTTCAAATAAAGTAAAACAGAATGAAATACTTAAATTGTAGAAATAAGTCATGGGTCTGTGTTTGTTAATTGTATGACTCATCTTCAACAGTGACAAAGGTTATATCTAAATGCAATCATATTTTTGTCTGTGGTAAATAAATTAACTATCATCTGACTAATCCAGTTATCTTCAAATTTTGATCTTCAGCAAAAAATAGTTAGTTATTTATTAATCAACGATAAGAAGTTGGATGAGTTTTTGAAAAGATCTTTCAGACCTGAAACCTAAGCACATTATGGCATTTGAAACCAAATATTTTCAGCACTAACCAGAAAATCATTTTAATAAATTATCTGTGCAAAATTGATACATAGTTCAAATTATTTTAATAAGTTCTGCAATAATTATATCACACAAATACAGGAATCTGGATTGTTTGAAAAACATTAATAATGCATTCTTCTATATATTTCATGTAATAAAAGAATACTTTAATTTTAAAATTTAACAAAAAATTAGTAGAACAAATTATGTTAAGACACAAGTAAACAATGGCAAGTTGCTATTAAGATGATCAAATAATAAAATTTTGTTATATGTGAAACCTTACTGTATATCTTCAGATACATCTATTTCTGCAATTTTCCATTAATTCGCCAATAGTCTATTCTAAATGAAAATAAAATCATATATATATATATATTGTCATCTATTAAAAATTCCAATAAATACATCACCAGTAGGTTTGAGAAATCAGGGATTTGGGTACTGACGTTATCAGTCTGAATAATCATTCCATACAACTGACAACAGTGAGAAATCGACTATATTTATAAACATATAAATAATACAAAATGTTATCTATAGAAACACACGTACGCTATATATATATATGTGTGTGTGTTACGTTCGGCATCAAAAAAAATACAATATATAAAAATGAATTATAAAACTATCGCTTTAATCATCATCAGTGATTACTGAGGCAATTCATTCCCACACCTCAGTATTTCAATATTCTAGATCATAGAAATATTTATTTTGCTTTTCATCATGATATATATACTAGCATAAGGTTATAATAAATGTTTTCAGGCAATCGGCTTTAATTTTTTATTTCACTTTTTTTGTTTGCAATAGCATTTAAAAAGTACAACACATCAACTAAAAGTTTAAATAAATAAAACTTTGAAATCTCACCGAAGAAATAATACGCTTTTGTGTTTGAAGCCATTAACCCTTTTCCTCCTGCCACAATTAGTCATTGTCTACTGATACAGAATATGATCAATGCAAAAGATCAGTCAGATTTACCCCGAACTCTTTTTTACAGTCATTTCATAAAGCTTTGACAGAGTTTAAATGAAAAGCACTTCCTAATAAACTGCCATGTCCATCTATCTTTTCAATGTATTATAACAGGCAGAGAAGATAACAGAGTGACGAGATAGTTGTATTTATCTTTCCTTCTCTACTAGATTCAGATTAGGTAAAACATTTTAACTCTTGTATTGCCAGCTTTTAAAAACTAAGACGCTTTCTATGAAGTCATTTACCCAATAGAAAACCAAATTTTTAAAATAAATTTCACGCCATAAAAGAATTTTTAGAGAGTTAATATTTCATGATTATATTAAAAGGGCATAAATAGACGTAAAAAAAAAAAAAATTAAAGAGTTCATTGACAACCACGTTTCCAACAATTCTCTGTAAAAAAAAAAAAAAACACTAAAGAAAGATATTACAAGGCTTGATAAAAGATTTTTACTCTTTAGCTAAAAATAACTAGATAACCATTTATCAAACATTATTTGGGTATATTGCCAAAATACCTGAAATTTTAAATACAAGCTGGAGACATATAAGCTTCAATAATATTCAAAAAAAAGTAATTTTGTTTTTCATATGTAATTTTATGATCTACTGAAGACATAAATATAAACTATACAATAGAGATCCTAAGGCAACTGCTATGTTATTAACTCACAGTTAGGAAGAGCAATAAAAAATAAGTAATAATATAGATAAAATAATAGAATATACTGTGCATATATTGATTAGTCTGGGAAAGGCTCAATCTAAAAGTCAGAAATGAATATGTATTTTTGAATAGGATCACTCTAATCATAACATACAAAATATACATTTTTCTATGATATTCAAAGTTACAGAAAAGATAATAATATGTAAACATTAAAAACAGAAAGGCATTGACCTCAGTGGAATTTCATTTGAATTACTTAAAAATAAAAATAAACACTTACTCAAACATTTAAGTGAAATTGTTCCAAAACTTCATTAATAATTGTGAGATTTCCACTGAATGGGAAGTGTCATATACATAGTTCAACAATTCATGAAAAGAATATGAAAGATAGATATGAAAAGAATATGAAGGATAGATATGAAAATTATATAAAAACATATGATTATAATGTGTTGAGACAAATGTATGAGAAAAAATTGACAAAGAACTGTCTATGTATATAGTACTTTGGAAGCAGAGGAATATAAATATATAGGCCTGAATATTACATGAAAGAAATGTATTGGGTAAAAAAGCAATAGCAAAAAGAGATAAAATATTATAGGATCAGATTATATTAAAAACTAATAGACAACAAAAATATGGCACAATAGTAAAAAGTATCAATACACATACTGAAATGAAATTTGGCAGTTAAACAAAAAAGGGGGGGAATTAATGGATACACAACTGAATTTCTAATGAAAAGATGCAGAAAGGTCAAGTAAATGAGCTTGGATTGAAAACATTATTGTCTTTTCATCTTGGGTTCATGGTTTTATAATTAACTAAAAAAGTAAAAGGTAGCTGCTGGAGAGTTGCATTATTTCCTAAAATCTAGGTATTGCGGTTTCAGATCCAAGATTCCTCATGGATGAAAGTCAAGAGCTACAAACAAGACTTCATATATTGGATGAGTAGGTACTAGATAGAAATTTGATGCACCATTCTTATTGCATCCACTGATTATTATGATTTGCATTGGGAGACATTACTGTATGGAGAGTTTTCTATGCTAACACAATAACAATAATAAATAAATAAATAAATAAATAAATAAATAAATAACTTTTTTTTTCTGGTTAATCTTATATAATATGTATGGGTTTTGGATTCCTACTTAATATTCTGCATAAAAAAATAACTATTGCCTGAAGTGAGTAAAATAAAAATGATTTTGGTTAATTGTGTTCATGAATTATTTACTAAACTATTAATTAGATTTTGAATTTTATTGTATACCATTAAATTAAGTCTGCATACAGATGAACGTATATGGGTAATTGTTACTTGTTATTGCCAAACATTATGAATATTATAAATCAAACAATTCACTAATACTTCTAATTGATCAAATTAAATTAAATAAAAATTATTGTAAATCCCCATCCATTAACTAATCAAAAAGAACAGAATAAGCCACCTATAGTTTAGCTTGGATTTCATATAGGTATCCAATTTATTGATGTTCCAACACAATGTGAATTCAATATATTAATGTACTTTCAATACAACCATAAGCTATGATGAAATCATTACATACAATCAAAGGTAAAAGCTGTGTCTCATATTTACCAATCCCTGAATATTATATTAAAATAAATGTAAATATTAATAGTAATAATAAAGGGAAAGGGTGTGTCTCATATTTAACAACCTCAAAATAATAAATTAAATACCAGTTAATAAATGTAAATGTTAATAGTGATATATCAAATGTAGGTATGATTAAAGTTAGATGTTATAGTTTATTGTCAGTTGTAATAGTTGATATATAGTTCATGGAGGTTTACAAGAAATTCCACTAGAACTTCCTTCACATGTGAGCTATTAATATTTATTCTATTTGAGCTATTGGAATAAATATGAGAATAGTATATAATATGATCCAACTGTCATATGTTAAAGACTTTAAAAAATTACAACACTTAACAATATCTCACATGAACTGATCTAGAAAAAACTTTCTCATGTTTAATCATTATATATTTTTTACAATGTAATACTTCATTGGCAATTGATAAAACTTGAGTCCATGGATTATCTATTTAAATATTCAGGATGTACAAGGATGCAATGTATTTTAACTTTGCATAATTAAGCCATCAACTATATAATTAAAGTTTGGAATACTGATGTCATCCACTATATCTTAAAAATTATTAGTTACATTTACCTTTTCACATGCAAATAAAAAACATTTGTCAAACCAAATCTATTTTATTGTGACCATCAATGCTGATATTAATTTTTAAAAAAATACTAAGATATGATCACCATGTGACATTTAATTTATGATTATTCCTGGCATATAAGAACTAAAATAAATTTCTTATAATAAATCCCATGCAGGTATTTTGTATTTGATTAGATCAATTTATGATAAGGTTTTTTCCATCTTACTATATAAAATATAATCCAAAATCCTATCATTTAACCTAATCCATTGAACAGATCATTTATAACAAAGTAAAAATTAAAGTAAGGTTTGGTTTGTTATCAAGCAATCCAAATATTTAACTTGTGGATATTTAGATTTGCATTTTCATATGAATGTATAATCTGAATTTATAATTATTAATATGCAAATATATCAAATTTATTAAGTGCAAACAGATAACATTGTAATAACGTGAAAGCTAAAACCTTCGAAAGATGCACTTTAAACATGCTTATGTAACAGCCAAAGATTTCGCATTGTTTATTTATATATAATATTTAGTGAATTAAATGTGAAGGTATTTTATGCTTCACACTCTTAATTTGAAATGCTCGAGTCTGTCTTATTTATATATAAATTTAGGCATAGAAGGTGGGTTCCATCTTTTTCTTATAGTTCTGACTTGTGTTTTAGAATTAAGAGTTCCACATGCAGTCATTATTACATCTGACTGGCTGTCACATAAGCATGTTTAAAGCGCATCTTTCGAAGATATTAGCTTTCACGTTATTACAATTATTAATATGATAAATTTTTAAATGTTATAATTTGTTTAATTATGGGAAATAAATTATTTTAATATGATCTATAATGTATATTTTTTAAATCATAGTGAGATGCAAATTTGAAACATTCATTAAATTTGATAAATAATTAATTACGCATACAATTTAAAATAATTTTGATTATACTTTAAAATATGTGACATATAAAAAAATATATGTAAGTATGCATCGTATTTTGATATAAAAGAACATATTTGCTAACATTAACATGTTAATCCTCTATCTAGGGTATAATAAAATAAATAAGATTTAATGTAAAAAAATTAACAAATAATAATCCAAAGATGCCATACATCAGGTGTTCTTTTAATGGAAATAAAATATAAACATTAAAATAGATAACACCTTATTGAAATGTTCTATTAACCATTTAATAAATCATCGCAAAAACTTTTGTCACAGAAATATAGAAAATTTGTTCTATGGCTTCTCCTTTATCAAAGTCAGGAAATTTTCACATTATGCCCAGAGAAGCTTGTTAGCCACCTTAACTTACCTTTCCATTCCACACCCTAAGTTTTTCCCATATTCTTCTATACCTTGCTCCATCCCATTTCCACAACCTCATATTTGTCCATTCTATGACTTTATATATAGATACCCCTTGTCATTTTCCAAATGCAGCATAAATACCAAGAAACCACTTACTATATAATCACTTTGTTTATATTTATTCTCCTATAACTTCATTATTTGTATTCTTTCTTCTTGTAAGCATTTATATTCAATTAAGACATGCCTAATATTTCCCATGCTTTTCTTGCATAATTTGCAGACTAAATCACTCACATTTCTCTATTTATGTATATATTCCCTTGTTGCTAATGTTACTATTTAAACCTTAAACACTAAACTACTTTTCTTGCTATTAACATAAATTAACTTACACCCAATACTCTGTTTACTTCTATATATATTTAAATTCTCTTTATTCTCCATACTAGTTCTCTATCTTTCCGACTCCCTATTTTTTATTAATGCAATTAATCTATACATCTATCACATTCTTTGCCACTTTAACACACAACAATTCTTCTAATACAATCATCCCATCTTTTGTACAAGTATACTGACATAAAGTCTTTATCTAAATATTTTGCATATCATACCTTTCTCACCCATCTTACTGCCTGTCCTTTACTCATAACCGCAATAGATACTATTTCTCTTACTATCCATAAATTGCAATCTACAAACATTTTCATTCTATTTTTTGCATCTCTCATATAAAAATTTGACCATCCGATTTCTCCTTGAATTGCTTTATTTCACATCCACACATCTGTATCTAATGCATGCCTTCCTACTTCACTTTCTACTTTTTCTAAGTAATATAACATTCCTTGACTAACACATAACATATATTTTCCATGAATTAACATTGCTACTGCCAGTCTCTTCCATACAATTCTTGCTACATCATATTTATTACATAAAAACACTGTTAATTTCTTTATCAGTCCTTTTCATTCTTTGCTTCAGTTATCATTTTTTCTCCCATTCATCCAAGCAATTTCTCTGATTTACTTAATATGATTCCCAAATAGTTATACATATTCACCACAATTAACTTTATATCCCCATATAAAAATTTCTTTATCTTTTCTTTCCCCAGTATTCATCAGCATTACTTCTCATTTTTCTTCACTAAATGTAACCCCCATCTTTTTACCCAGCCTTATGCATGTTTTCAGCAATAACATCAATATCTTCACTATTTTGTGTGCACAAAAAGATATCACCAGCAAATAAAAGGCTTGATAAGGTATACACCCTCTTGCCATTTATTAATGGTATCTCTACCCCTCTTTCTAATTTTTCTACTGTGCTATCTTGATATAAACTGATTACTGATTACATACATGTGTGGGAGATGATAATCTGGACCCATTGGTGATTGCTGGTTCAGCAAAAATATGTATATTGGTGATTACTTATTATTTCTACATGTGGGTGATCATGTGTACCAGTGGTATGAGATAATGTGAATAGTCAAAGGGTACTTGAAAGTCTGAGTTCAAATCCCCTATATTTATTAAGCAATTGTAATTTGTATATTTTTGGAAGATAAACTAATTTCTTTAGCAATGAAAAAAATGAAGAATGGATAAGTAAACTAAACTTACAAAAACTAGTGGTGTATGAGGATCTTTATCCCAACAACTTCTAAGGATTTCAGCCTGAATTTCTTATATCATGTAGGTAGTATATGTTATATTTGTTTTCATTTATATTTTTTGTACAAATTATTAAAAAAATTTAAAATGTGCTGAAAAAAAAAAGTGCAATTAAAAAAATTGACAAATCATGAATTATTTATTTCTATGATAACAATGAATATATAAAATTAGTACTATATATTGAAATGATGTACTCATTTCATCTGATTGTAATAATTCATCATTTAAGAGGAAAATAAAAAAGTTTTTAAGAAAATTTGTTGCATTAAAGAGTATAAGAAAGAAGTGTTATAAGCAATATATACATTTAAGAGTAGATTAAAATAGGAGGGGACTAGTGTAGCACAACACAGAGAATTTATTTTGGAGACAAGCTAGGCAAGGTAAGATGAACTATTTAGACATAATGAAATACAACATATATATTTGGGATAATTACCTCCCAACACTAATGTGCATGGACATATGTGTACAAATAATTATTATTATTTATGTCATAAAAATTTACATTTTAGTGATTATTTAAAATGTTTTATTAATTAATTTTAATATTGAGATAAAAAAGGTTATAATAATATTAGTTAATATTTTAATCTTATAAAGCACTAATTTGTTAATCTCATACACTAGGAAATCAAGCTTTGGGATTTGTATAGTCTGCTTATTGGACAATTAAAAAAATCGTCTGCAACTAAGAAGTAAAAATGGCAATAACTAAAATCTATAAGATGAATTATACTTTGTTGGCAGATTAAAAATATCACGATTTTTGCATAGATATGTAAAAAAATCCTAAATATGAGTCTCTAGAATGGATTGAACCAAAATAAAAGGAATTTTTACTGTATACAGCAACTTGATATACAAAAGGATTTACTATAAAGCAATTACCTGTAAATGTTTAAATAAACTCAAATCTTTAATCAGGATTGGATTATCAGGATTAATCATCAACAATTATGAAATAATAGAGCTCTAAAGGATATCAATCCAAGAATATTTTACTAATTATAATAAATATCCATCAAATTATTATTCAACTTTTTATTAAAAACATTTTTATATGTGTAAATTCCTATAATTCAATCTATAAACTTTAAGAAGCTATCTGAAACTTAGTTACCTTTGGATATAGAAAATATTGAATTTAAATTAGTTATTGTTGTTTATATTTTAAAATGCTTTATAAAATATCATATTGAAGCAGTCGGATCTGAGTTCGATCCTAGCTTCATGTTATTTACCCTAATACTAACCTTAAATTTCCGATGCAATGGGGCTTTATACATTCAATCCATGCTAATTTCCATAATAAATAACTTGTTTCAAATACGTAGTAAAATTAATTAGTTTAGTTTAAATTGATCAATTCTCTAAATAAATTCATGAGAAAATATTCATGAATTTATATATATTAAATTGCGTGGATTGTGCGTATATATATTTGTAAATATTAAAAATATATAATTGTTCGAAAGTTTCATTGCGTCGGGAATACTTGTTTTTTTTTGATTAAAAGCTACATTCCTTCCAAAGGCTTTCAAATTCTCAAAAACAACAGTAAAGTTTTATTAATTGGAAAAAGATAAGAATTCAATTTCTAATTAAAATCATTTCAGATTTTAAGAATTCATTTTCTAATTAGGAAAGGAATTCAAAAATTAGTTTGAAAGCCTTATCGAAGGAATGTTTCTGAAAACAACTAATTATAAAAAGATTGATAATAAAATGAGCGCTAGCCTGGAGGCATCAGTGGACAGTAGATATATAGCCCTGAAAAGTAAAGAAAAAGACTAGTTTTGGTTGTAGAGTAGTGCAGTGAACTCTGTGTGTATAAAAATTGTATTTCATCATGATAGAGGGCTAGAACATCAGGGATCTGGCTACGGTTCCTAAAGTCCCGAGGAATCTTCACTGGAGCTGCTGAACCGTTTTCCGGATCGATCATTCTGCTAAAATAATGAAAGCTACTAAAATACTACTCCAGTAGTTAACCAATGATGCCTACGTTTCAACAACTTGGAGGAGTAACTTAAGGACAAGCACGGAATGGTAATATAATGAACGTTAAACTTTCTGGCCAGTTCGAACTTTATTTTACTCTCCTCCTATTTAAGAGCTCTTTATTCTTTAATGTAACAATTTTTATAAAACCTTTTATTCATGCTACTGTAAATCTATCTCGTAATTCTTTAGATCTCTAGTCTTTAAACTTTTTCTTTTCTTACCTGGCGGTTCGTTTAATATATATATATTAGTGTGCTTTATTAATGTCGTATTTAAAAATTATATGCCAATAATCTTTCGACTCGATGAGCTCCTTTGATTCCATTTGCCTCACGCAAATAATATAATATAAATTTTAAATAGTAATTCTCGCCCATTAGAACTAAATTTATAAGTTCTATTAATCATCGAGTCGAAAGAAAATATTACAGGTTTACTATTTTTATAATTAGCTAATAATAAATTATTAGCTCCTGTTTTCACCTATGTCCCCAGCTCCTAAGTTATAAGTTTTTATATACTCAAGTAATGTTAAATGTTTTTCTTGTTTCACTAATATTGATTTATTTATCCATATATAATATCTTAAAATGTTTTTGCAAAAAGGGTCGATAAAGGGTTAAATGTATTTTAATTCACTTTTGTTATTTTATATTAATATTCAGGAAGGGCACGATATTAGGGCATAATTAATATAGTTTATAAATGTTTTAAAATAGTTCGATAAAAGCTCGTTTGACTTTAATTAATTGGTCAAGTCATCACGTAGAGCATTCTACATGGGTTTTATTTTTCAACGATGACTATCAAGTCATCATCATCAAATGTTGCTGACGTAGGGCCATCTTCCGCTCCGTTAGGCTGGTCGGTGATCATATTCTCTTATTTAAATTTCTCGAGGAAGAAAGTACTTCCTTTCCGATTCATTAGTCAAAGGGCGTAAGACTTGCCAAATGCAAGCCGCCATAGGACTTCGATCATCGACTAGCGATCATCTTTCAATTTTACTCTCTGCCTTGTAATTCGTCAGTACCATTGCATCTTTGTTCCGGTAAAACCCGCTCCGTGCTCATAATTCGTGATGAAGTGATTTAAATTAAAGTCGAACCAATTCTCAAATATATTTAGTTTAAATCAGTTTTCAAATCAAGATTAAAGTTATGCCTTAAAATACGTTTTGCTCTTCATGAATAGATTTCCGAATGTGAAAATAAATCTCACATTCCACCGTAATAAAATTAGAACAATCATTTCCGTTCTTAATGAATACCTTTATCTGCCTTTATATTTCTCGTTGGGGGCATAGACATAGAATCCCATGTTGTGTAATACTTGTTGGCATATGATAAGGACCGCCACTCTTATTATATTTATAAATTCTTTTAAAGACTAGAGGTAACTAATGCAATCTATATTTTATTGAACAAAACAAATTATTATTATTATTAAATATTTTCTAACATACTTGGTTTCTTAGTTCATCATTCTTTTTATAATTATTTAAATGTTCATACCCGCTATCTGTGTTGGCAACCCGAACATACATATGATTTGATTTAAAAAGTATTCAAAGTAATTAATTATTAGATATTCGTGTCAGTGCAAGGGTCTCTAGTCCTCACCAACCGTTGAACTAGTTCTTGGCGCATAGCACTGTGCCGTCGATTTCTGCTATCTGAGCTGTTGAGTTGGGTTTGAATTCAGTTTTGGTTAAGCTGAGTTTGAATCCGATTTGACTTGCGGTGGTGGTGATCGGAAGAGCGTCGTGTATGTTTGGGAACGTAACAAAAACATAACCATGTACCGGTCAAAAAGAAGCCAACACATCAACAAACCCAAACTCAAAGTCGGATTCAAACTCAGGTGGTTCAAACTGAATTCAAACCCAACTCACGAGCTCAGATCAAATCAATGGATGACATATATCGATGGTACATGACTATGCGCCAAGGAACTAGCTCAACGGATGATGATGATTAATGAGACTCCTGATCTAACTCTAATAAAGTATAATAAAATAACTAACAATCTTTATAAGTCAACTCATATATATATGTTCGGGTTGCCAATACAGACAGTGAGCATTAATATTAAAATAATTTGAATAAGAAAGAAAGTTTAAAAAAAAAACCCAAATGTGTTAATAAAATGTTTAATAATAATTATAATTTTGTTCAACTTTTAGATTGTGATTATATAGATTACCTCTAGTCTTTAAACAGAATTTATATTTACAACAAGAATGGCAGTCCTTATTATATGCCAATACTATTACGCAATATTATATGATAAATATATGTCTATGCCCCCGACAAGAAAATAAAGGTAGATAAAGGTATTTGGCTATGACTGAAATTATTATTCTGATTCTAAAGGAAAGAATGTGAGATTTATTTTCACATTCGCAAATCAATTCACAAAGAACAAGATACGTATTTAGGGCATAACTTTAATATTTAATAAAAAACTTATTTAATTATAAATAAATATTAATTTGTTCGACTTTAATAAAATCAATTCATCACGATTTACGAGCATGAGAGCGGGCTTTACTGGAACTGAGAAATAAACGGTACTGACGACTTATGAGCTATAAGAATAAATGTGAAAAATAATGGCTTGTCTATGATTTGAGAAAATAGCAGGGCTGCTTGTATTTGACAAGTCTTCAATGCCCTATATGAAGGATCCATAGAACACAGGGAAAACCAGGTCGGGTCGTAGCCTCGAACCTTTGGTGTTCCAAATATAAAACGAGCAAGTGGAGGAAGTGCTTTCTTCCTAGATAATTAAACTAATAGAAATATCACTGAGGACAAGCCTATGAAACAGGAGATGGCTCGCGTCAGCAACGTTCGGAAAATGATGACTTGGTAATCATCGTATTTAAATAATAAAACCCAATTTATATAAAGAGTGCTCTACGTGATGACCTGATCAAGTTAAATTAAAGTCAAACGTGCTTTAATCAAAAAGTATTTAATGCAATTAGAAATTATATTAATTATGCCCTAAATCCCATGCCCTTCCTGAATATTAATAGAAAGTATAACATTTGAATTAGAATATATATATTCATTTAATTCCTTTATCAACCTTTTTGCAAACAATAAATTAATGTGAATAAATAACTATTATAAATTCAGTAAAGTGGCCGGGAGCATAGGTTAAAAATTGAGCTAATAATTTGTTGTTATTAGCCATTAATAAAATAGCAAAAATTGTACAAATCACTCAACTCGATAATTAATAGAACTGTATCAAAATAGTTCTAGTGGGTAAGAATTACTGTAAAAATAAATATAATATTATTTAACACGTCTGAAATGCAGTGAAGGAAATTAAGATCGATTTGAAGTTATTATTTGCATATAATAAAAAATTCCGAATATTAATAAATCACACAATAAATATATATATATAATATAATAAATGAACCGCCATCGTAAGAAATGAGAAAGTTAAATATTAAATTTAAAGACTAGAGATTAAGATAGAGAATTACTACATAATTTAAAATAACATTAACAAAAAGACAATTTTACAGTAGATAGCTTAAAGATGTTTTAACTTAAAGTTCAGAACTGGCCAGGTTCAAACGGAAAGATATTACCATTTCTTCATGGTTGACTTCTGCGTTTCCACAGGGCAGAGTCCAGTTGGATGAAACATATGCGCGCATTTTGAAAATTATGTGAATAGCATTTTGATAGATTTCTCTAAGGTTTCGGCAGCTTACGATTGGTATATGAATTTTTATATTGCAGCCACATTGAAGATTTTCAGGGGGCTTAAGGAACCGTAGTCAGACTCTTGAAGTTAAGCCCCCCACCATGCCCTTAGAAACACTATTTTACTTCATAATTTAACTGGGCGACTTCTCTAATGAAATATATATAGCTTCTCTTAATGAGGAATAATAGCTGCTTGGAAACTTTTCCTGGGCTCTTTATACTGTATCTGATGCCTTTAGGCTAAATCAATCTTACAAAAAATTTACTAGTTGTTTTTAGATACATTCCTTTGATAAGGCTTTCAAACTCATTAACTTGAATTCATTTTCTAATTAGAAAATGAATTTTTAATATCAGAAAATGATTTTAATTAGGACCGTCCTAACATTTTAAAGACTTATCTATTTCTAATTAATAAAAACTTTAACCATTGTTTTGGAAAGAGAAAATCTGAAAGCTTATCGAAAGAATGTAGCTATTAATCACTAAAAATTTAACATATTATTTAAAAGTAAAATAAACATTCCCGACGCAATGAAACTTTCGAACAATTATATATATTTAAACATTTATAAATATATATACGCACAATCCACGCAGTTATAATATATATAAATTCATGAATAATTCTAACATGAATTTATTAATAGAAATGATTAGTTTAAATCTCAAATGAGTTAATTTTAACACACATTTATAATAGTTTTTCTTTAAGGAAACTAGCGTGGACTGAACGCATAAAGCCCCATTGCATCGGAAATTCAAAGTTAGTACAAGGGTTTGAAGTTGGTTACATGTGAAAGATCATGAAGCTAGGATCGAACTTAGATCCAACTGCTTCAATATACTGTATATTGTAAATACTAAGAGTATATCTAATTAAAAATTTGTTTTGACAATAATATAAAACTTCATATGGTTTATTTATTATTAATAATTAAAGTAATAAATTCTTTACCACTCGAATGAATAAATTACTATAACTTAAAGAAATATATACAAACAATTTTGCACAAAATATTATAGGTTTAAATGGGTATATATAAATTTAAGATAATATTAAATATATTACTTAAAATCATTAGACAATGTAAATGTTCGAAATTTGAATGATTATTCAAATTTTGTTTTATAGGTGTTAAAGTAATGAATGTTAGATATTTATAATAACTTATGTTAATATTTTTACAAGTAATAGTGTAACTTAAAAAATTTAAGTTCATAGATTTATATGTTGATTATTTATAAAGAGGTATAATGTAGGGTGTGCATGTATATTAGAGATGGTGAACCTCCAGTATTGGGGACAATTCCGGCCATCAAATACTGAATAAAGAGTTAAATAAAATATGAATTTTCATATCTACATCTAAACTTTATACTCGTTCTATTCATTGTATCAGAGATGCAATATTCCAATAAAGTATCTATATGTTGTGATCTATCTGACTACAGATTTCATCTGTGATGCTGAGATAATTTTGTTTGTTTTTATAATGATTTTCAGAGACGAACAGTGTATTCATAAAAATAAAATTAGAATTTTACTTTGATTTATTACTATTATTTTGCCTTTTTTTAAAATTATTATTATTATGATAATGACTACACAGAATCAAATAAAAAAAACTGACACAGAAAGTTGCATATTTCAACAGAAATGGATAAAGGCATATATGCTTTTGTAGAATGAAATAGTAAGCCGATGTGCAGTTCTGCTTACAATAGAATTGTTGGGGAAAAAATAGTAAGAATAAAAAACTTGAAAAAAAAAAAGCTTCATCAAGTGACTGACATGTCTCCTAAAAAGTCAAATCAACTCAGAAAATTCTGTTATGGTAAATTACTTTTTTAAAAAAATAAATAAAATAAAAACAGAAACTTTGAAACCATTTTCTGAAGGATGAGATTCTAAATGACTGCATCCTAGTTGCTATAGAATTAATCTTACCAGAATATAAAAAAAATTAGAGAATGCAAGGCAATTTGGAAAAATTGTCAACAAATATGCTACAGTCATTAATAATAATGATGTCATGATTTTTAATGCTAAAAAAAAATATGGCCACCATTTATTGAAATTGGCATGACAGCTAAAAACAATTATTCACCCTTAATAACTAGAAGTAAATTAATACAATGTTTGAACAAATATATGGTTTGTGTATGATATTATAAGTATCCAATGGTCCTACTCACCTCTGATGTATATGATAATTATATAAAATTAAATATTATTAACACATGTGTAGATATTGCATTATTCCAAACTGAATTTTTATATATATTGTTCTGTCTTGAATATTTAAAAATTGCAGATCCAAATTCCTTCTTTATTTGAATTGTTACTGTGATAGGTATGCTTGAAAATAATCATTCCTGCAATATGAAAAAATATTTGTGCCTTTTTATGTGTATATATTTTATATTTCATGCAATACAGGGAAAATCCTAGCATGCATATTTATATAATAATATTTTAGGTCATATATTTTATGCATGCACTTGAAGGCAAATAAATATATTTTTGTTAGAGAATAATGGTGATGAGTACCTTTCTTTCATTTGCCTGATTATATCAAAATATGATTTATATTAGTATTGTACACAACATCTTGTCTCTGCTTATCCACATTAAAAGTGAATGAATGAGATAACAATAACAAGTTTTAAGTTTACTATTGACAACAAATTTGCTTTATTAGAATTAACACATATAAAATGACAACATACTTTGATCATGGGTCTTTAAACTTTGTCTAATGATCTCATACCACCTTAATGTTTGAATATCTAGATTAAATGATTTTGTGTACATACAAATTATGAGATACATTTAAATATAATAAATTATACTTTATGATTGAATCTGTCACTTTATAGGAGTGATAAGACATAGAAGATTCACTGGGATGAAGCCACTTTCACAAGATTAGCTGATAATCATAGTGCCTTGATGAAATGTTCTATTAATATCAATGCATATTAATAAATTACAAAGTAAATTTTGAAATGCCCATTTACTGGTAGGGTAGGGACACATAAATAAATCATAACACAATTTGAAAATCATACTGATATTTTCCATAGATTACTAAATATTTATATATAATAATGAAAAATATACAAAACTGTAAGTTATCATTATTTGATTTTATATGTTAAATTTTCATTCTGTTTATTTGGTGACAAAAGCCTTATAGGAAGGAAAGATAAATGCTTCTACTAGCCATATTACTTTAAATACTTTCAATTATTACATTAACAAATTATGTTTAATAACTCATAGAAATAATTTTTAAAATGTTGTTATAGGAGATTTTGATAAATAACAGAATAATTAAACACTTAACTAATATTAATAATTTGTATTAGTTATTCATACGACTAGAGATGATCCACTTAATAAATAACATTTCTATAGTACACTTTTTACTACACCACTCTCATATAAGTTAGAGATTGGTCTTTATCCACCTTTAATACCTTGTGGAGTGGGGAAATCACAAACATATGGTCAAAAATGTGAAAAAGATGTATGATTCTCCACATCCACATTACATGCTCAACTAGTACTCATCAGTTGGCCCCAGACTATAATCTCAAACATATCTTTATTATCATTTAGCATAAATAGTCAAATATTACATTTTAATTGTTAGTGTGAAACTTACTGTCTTCACAACTTTCACACAAATCCCTTAATGAAAGAATACTAAAATTTTTTATTAGACAATCATAAAACTAGAGATTATCCACTTAATGAATAATATTTCTGTAGTGTAATTTTCACTACACCACTCTCACGCAAAATATACAGTGGTTTCTATCCACTTTTAGTACTTTGGGAGGAGAGTAATTATAAACATATGACCAATGGCATGTATCAAAGTTGAGAGAGCAATAAGTTTAAGACATATCAATTAAACTGTAGTAATTGGCTATCTATATAGTGAAATATGATAAACTAATGTATAAGAGACTGCAATCCAGGACAGCTGACAAGTGCTGCTTCAGCACAAAATGTGCATCTTGGAGATCATAAATTCCTTTCACAAGACTTTAGTCAACCCCTCCACAAACTGTTAAAAGTGCTTAGAAACCAATCCTTACCTTGCATAAAAGTGATATAATAGAAATTATACTATAGAAATATTCACTTAACTCTAAATCTTTTATGATACTTGAATGGTTATGTCTCATTTTTTTCAGATATTTATTTTAAATATTTATCTCAGTAAGAGATGATGCACAGCCTTAACATTCTCTTCCAAAGATGTTTAAAGGTCAATCCGAAAATTTTAAAATATTGATCTATCCCAAACTCTAGACAACAGCCAATGTACATAGAATATTTTAAAAAAAAAAATAACCCAAATTGTTTTTTTTTTTAATGAAAAATAAGAAGATTGATTTTGGACGTAATATATCATTGAAAATAATTAAATAAACCATATAAAAATTTTATTAAAATATTATATTTTTGTGCTAACAAATTTTATTTTCTACACAAATAAAAATTGAGTTATAGAAACATAAATTTAATTTGAAAAATATAAAAAAAAAACTTGAAAGTTATAACACTTACAATGAAACACTCACTGGTTTCTATAAACAAGCCATCAAAATCTTTAAAGTTAAAAGCATATTGTTATTTGCACATCATAAGCAAATAGAAAAAAAACTGAAATAAAGATTCTTAATGTAATTTATTACTTTTATTCCATTTAACTTTTTTTTTTAATTTAACAACTAACACATTCAAAGAGTAATTGTAGGCCCCTGGAACTATATATTTATCAAAAATATGGATGACATCTTGCTTATCCATAAAACAGAAGAGTACCCAAGATTTATTAATTAAATTTAAATAAAATTATTTTTTAACATCAAAACCAACAAGAAATTCTTTTTTGAAACCAAATATCAAAATGCAATCAAATCAGCAATACCAAAAACATACTTCCCTTTCAAAAGAAAACAACAAAAATGTTACAATGCAGACAAACAAATTTCTCTGTTTACAGGAATATTGCCAAAAACGGAATTTTTGTTTTTACAACACTGAAAAATAAAGAGATGAAACTTTTTTTTTTTTAAATTAGATGATAACATTTTTTTTTTTTAATTTTGTGATGTAATCATGATGAACTCCACCTCAGAAACAAACCTGTATATAAATACTGCATTAAAAACATTTACAATCTTCTAAAAATGAAAATAAATTAATTTATATTACTTACAAAAAATTATTTAGAATTTTAAAAAAAATTAATAACAAATTAAAACTATTTAAGAATTATTTGAGAATATAAGATGATTTTTTTTAAGTTTTCCCCGACAATGTTTTTTTCTTAATTCCAATCATGAACATATCACAGAAGCTCTAATCCCAAAGTATCTTTTTTTTTTCTGATTGTGTTATTTTAAACCAACTCATATAGAAAAAGATTTTTTTTAAACTTGTGATACGTCAAAATCATGCAAAAAAAAATTAGAGATTCCACCATTATTGTTAAAAAGAGGTTTGCCTTGGCAACAGTTTGAAATTGTTGATTGTAATTGTTATTGAGATAATCTAAGTGGTGACTGGTTTTTGATCATATATATATATATATATCCCTATTGTTTAAGTCATTAAAATAAAACTGATCTAATAATTGTTTTGAATATGTATGTCACAAAAATTATTAAACTACTGACATATATACAAATATTTAGCAACATTAAATATAATAACATTTTCCCTTTTTTAACACAATACTATTAAATTAACATATTCCATTTGTTATTAATTAAAAATATTTTAATATTTACTAATAAAATTATTAACTTTTATTTTTATTTCAATAAATTCGTTGCTAATAAACTTCTGTAAAAGGAATCCTCATTTAAATATTTTGAATTCATAAATACACACACATAAAATACCCTGGGTACATTATAACTGTAATTTGACACATTTTCCACTACATATATGCTGCATAATTTGGCATCATCTACCTATAATACTGGGCTTTGTCTCAATTAATTAGAAATTAAAACTTGATGTAAGTATTAGTGTCTTAACTGTTTTATTTCTCAATTATGCATATGCTTCTCCTTATCTTAAATAAACTATTAATTATTAATGCTTACTTTGAAAGTATATATATATATATATTTATATATATATATATATATATATATATATATATATATATATATATATACTAATATGTTAAATATGTGTAATAACATAAACTAGTATTCATGAAAAGCAAATACACTTGACCATTTCTCTCTCTCTCTCTCTCTCTATATATATATATATATATATATATATATATATAGTGCCGGATACCCACATGAGTTAAGAATATCAGTCACATGAGGGAGCAACTAGGCTATTAATGAGCCTAAATATTTATTTGGGGTGACTGAATATTCACTAACGATAATGAGCATACCTAACAAAAAATAAATTATTTGCCCCTGACACTAACTCAGCTTAGAGTATGAGACTAATAACTATAATGCAATTGATAGAAAACATAGTAAACAAATATCAACCAAATTAATTAATAATTATAAAAATAATGATTATTAGATATAAAAGAAAATAAACCCCCACCAAAATAAAAGAAAATAAATTAGTATTCCTTCATGGATTGTTGGGCATTAGAAGAGACCTATTAGTACCGTTGTTTCCTACTATAATTATAAAATTACTATCCCATCAAATAAGATATTTTACCAGTTTCAGAAATTATTTTTATTAAATGCTTGTTATACTGCTTACATACTTAGATGTTTTTTCTTATAATTATTCTAACCAAAAAAACAGATACAAATGTGCTAAGACATGGTGCAGTGTGATCGAACCTTAGCCACAAAGATAGGTCTGCATTTTATATATCAATACATCTTCACATAAATAACTAAAGCACAATTTAAAACATATTATCAAATCTACTTGGAAATAATAGTTTATGGATGTCTGATTTATTTTAAAGAAAACCTCATTTGATATAAGTATTGTGAATGAATGACAAGAATAGCAACTAATTACAAATCTAATCTAATTTAAAATATGAAATAGTTGTCTTTCAACAGTATAAAATTTCAAAAATATATTAAGATCTATTAATTTGTTAAATCAACATCTATCATGAGAATAAAAAACTCATCCATAAAGAAATTAATAAAATGCATTAGTTATAAAATTATTTAAGAAAAATTACTAATAATGGTTTTGCAATAAATATCTTTTTAAATCAATAATTACAGTCAGAATGTGCATATACATTAATAAAATAAATATTATAACAATACCTGGAATATTATGACATATGAAAGTTTATATTATCACTAATTCCAAGAAAGTTGTTGCTTTTGCTTTCTCAATTTATTGAAGAGATAGCTGTATTTTGTCTACTTTATAGTTTGAATTTTTCAGATAGTCAATTGAGTCTTCTGTATAGGTGGGTTTTAGAAGGCCAGCTTTCTATAAATTTACAATTTTTCAACATATTGGGTGATGAAGGCTCATCTTAGAGCATGAAGTTCATCTTGGTGAGGTGCCTAGCCAAGCAAATTTTTAAGAACAAGACCAAAAATAATATGTAATCTCATTTTACTACTGCAGGTCACTTGTCATGAACTGTTGGTATCAATAATTTTGGCAAAAGAGCTGACAAAAAGTGCAGCTTATCACACAAAATGAAGAGCCCCAGCATATGGAATACAATCTTGATGAGTACAGTTGGAAAAATCTGATGAATGAATCAATAAATGAAACAATAGATTTTGGGGAGGTTTTATACACATTCTGTTTATTCTTCTCCCACAAAAATTTTCTAGAATTGTCAAGATTAACATCTTAAAATATCCAGGTTTTTTAATTAATTAATAAAGTAGATTTTCAATCAATTATAATAAAACATTTTTACTTTCCACACTAATTAATTCTTTTATGTCTTATCTGAACAATGCTTAAATTTTAAATTTTGTTATCATGATATATTAAAACATTTCTGGAGGTTAAGCATTGTTCTACAAAGTTTAAAATAATATTATACATAAGATAAGAAAATTTGTGGACAAATTTCCCTTTTATTAAAAAATAAACTTTACATTATTTTTAATGACAGAATTATTTTACTGATAAATGTGTGTGTTTATATGCATAAAAAATCACACATACATTTAATATAAAATTCAAATAAACATTTTTTAAAATAATTTTAACAGTAGAATTTTAGCTGAAGCCATTACTACCTATTGCATATTTGAAATATAATGAATTGTCTGTTTCTCTATCTAATCAGTGTAATAAACCAGAAACATCAATTCACAATTAAATCACTTGCCAGAATCAAAAACTGTTTTTTTCTGTTTATGCAGACTTCTCAAATGTAAAGTAATACAAAACAAATACATACTATACTATTTTTTCACAATTTCAACTCATACTTCAATTATCTTTAATTAACATTTATGATTCTGAAGATACTAATTTCTTTAAAAGTCCTTCTATTAAAAAAATTGGAATGTGAGAAGTGAGTTTGGGCAAAGAAATCAATCAGTGAGATTTTTTGAAAAAAAAAAGATTCAGGCTAGTGATTTAATTGGGAATTGGTGTACTTGGTCTATATATATATATATTATAATGACTTGGTGTACTTGGTCTATATATATATATATTATAATGACTAAAGTGCTACAAAATGGTTGGTGATGTACTGGAGAAAGAACTAAAAAAAATAATAATCAAAGATTGGATTTGAGTGAAACTTTTGAGATATTAAATTTACATTTATTTTTTTATAAAGAAAAAGGAGAGGGAGGGAGAAGATAAAAATTTTAGATGGGAATATAAATAATGAAATATAAGATAAAAATATAGAAAGTAGAAATTAAAAAAAAAACATTTACTAAGAAATATTTAAAAAAAACAGGAGGAATATGAATCAGACTCGATAGACTGCCATCTATCATTTAGTATCCATTAATTTTGCTCATTATACATTATGACAGAACTATCATTTGATATAACCTATAAATATATTAGTATTAGTGACCTAAGAATGGATATATTAATTATATGTGCATAGATACACACACATCTCTACTGCAATATATATACAGACACTCAAATATCATTCATTTTAATAACAAATATTAAATCCAAAATAAATAAGTTTTATATATATATATTTATATTCTTTTCAGGTAATCATTTAGGAAAATCACAAACCCCAGCTTCATCTGATATTAGTACAGAATAGTGATGGAATTAATATTAAGTTTTAACGAAAAGATAGTAAATAAGATATCTTATTTGATATTTTGCACTTCTATTTAAAATATTGAATAATCCAATACTATTCCTTTAAACTTAGACAAAGAAAATTGAAAATATTCTCAGTTTACAAAGATAAGTTACTAGAAATCTGGAAAGCTTTTTTCAAAAACATTATAATATAAAATAAAATAAAAATCCTATATTTACAAACATGCATTTGCTTTTAATATGAATCTGATAATAGACTAAAGGAAATTTACTACAAACTTTCATTTACCATATAAGCCCTATGGACAATTGATATTTTTCAGTTAAAATATGTCTTCAAAAAGTAAAAAAAAACATAAACCAAAATGCAATTAACTAAATATGTGATTCATAGACAAACATAGCATTGTTTAAAGTTATGCAAGCTCTATATCTTCTGATTTCATTTTTGTATGACTGATTTAACTATCCATATTACTTTTTCAGCATTACCTATGATATAATATAATTTTCTATACAATAAATGAAACAGTCGTATATATAAATAAACTGTGTAATATGCAATGAAAATAATTAATGCTATCTAATTTTAAAGCAACAATTACTGAAAAAAACTATTCATGAAATTGGAAAACAAAAGTATATTTTCACACCAATACTTTAAATTATTATTATTATTATCATCATCATCATCATCATCATCATCATTATTGTTATTATTATTATTATTATTATTATTATTATTATTATTATTATTATTATTATTATTTATATCTAGTATATAAATTGCTTTCCCAAAAAAACTTATTTGGATAAATCTCTGGATGAGGTTTAATTTCTTATCGCCACCCTATACACATATTTTTTTTCAAAATATGCATAAACACTACACATATCACTTGTTCATTATATGTAATGTAACCTATAAAAATGGAAACAAAAGAGAGATCATAACAAATAGCAACATCAAAAATGCTTAAACCGTAGGTAATCGATGTAAACCATTTTGCTGATTGATAGCCATTTTGTAACTTAAAGAAATATGCAAATGTATGTGTGTGTGACAAGATGCATATTGCATAACCAATAAGAGTAACATATTGGTTCAACAAACATGCCACCCAAAATACCTCTCATGGCCAAGCTCAAATTGTAATGTAAAGTTATGCTCCATGGGTTCCAATAATATAGGCCACAATACACAAATACACAGGGGAAGCATTATAATAAATATAGTAAAATACAAAATAATAATATATTAATAAATGAAGAGGAGAGAAATCTCAACTCACACTAGCATAAGTAAAAGAATCTTAATAGTGTAAGTAATACCATGGAGGTTACATTTAAATTTCTTTCTTCTATAAAGATTTAATAGGAACTACCTTTTTTTCCCCATCTTCTAAGCATATCATTGCTTTGAACAAACAAAAACATTATTATATTCTTATAAAAATGTAAAATGTTCTTTGAAAATATATGCCACTTAAGATCTGTCTCTCAATATAAAATTTGTAATACTAAAATAAATTTAATAATATGGTTTATAACTTACATTAGGTATCTCAGGGATTTTGATTAAATAAATTCTTTTGACTCTTTAGATTTATTGAATGTTGAATGAAATTCTAGTTAATAAAATAAGTAATACACTTCACCTAAGTTAATGTCTTATCATAATTATGACAATAACAAATTTATTACTACTTAAATAAAATACAATATGGTCTCTTAAATTCAAAATAAGATATAGAATAAGCTAGGATTACACTCAGATATTAAGAATGAGTATGGGATTTTGTAACTACCCAAAACATCTTAGAACAAGTCCATATAACAATTTCTAAATATGAACTACATTTTGTAAAATTAAATCTTCATAAAATAATAAATATGATCTTCCAATATAAAAATATCTTTAGAATAAATATGCACAGTGATTTAAAATAAGCAAATCAAATTAATTAAAGTGATCCAAATAACAAATCCAATTGTAATACTTTGTTAAAAAAATACATCTTTCCTAGATATTATAATAATCTTTAAAATTATTCAATAAAGTTATTTTAATTAATTTAAATGTTATGTATTCTTGTAGAAAATACATTTAAATAATTTTATAATATTTTATAACTATTTAAATTATAACTAATATGTGAAATGATTTCTGTTTGATAAGTGGAACAATAAAAACAAGTATCCTGGCAAAATTCCTTAAATATAATAACAATATTTATTTACAAAAAATTAACAATAAAATTTACAAATAATCCATATTTGAGTCAACATAGCCAAAAAATTTTACAATATTGATTCTGTCAAATTTATCAGAAGGATCAAAAATAAAAATCTAAATATTCTTTATTAAAAAAATTTTCACAGGATTAAGCAAAAATAAATCAGCATATTAAAATAACTTTCATTACTAATTAGTCAAAAGTTCTCATTTATTAATTCATTTACCTAATGATAATAGCTTCCATGTCAGTAGCACCCCTTCTATAAATACATGGCACACTCATATTATCTTTGTGCCTAAAATATTTTTTTAAAATTCTAAAATTAATTACTTATCATATGTAGTCCTGGCAATTAGCAAAGCTTAAATATAGGTCTGACACATTTACAATGACCTGTTCACATTATAAGCTGACCAATAATGCTCTCAAGATAAGGTAGAATTCCTGAGTACATTGATAAAAGACCCACTAAAATGCCAGAAAACGCCATGGTAAAATCTTATATATGCTTTATTAAACATCATTCAAACTACAAACAAAATCAAATTTCAATAATAATAGAGTAAGACAAAGTGAAAGAATGATGGCATAGTTAATAAGATGCACTTATTTTTGAGGGTGAATAAAGCACATCATGGCAAAATACTAACTAGAAATTTCCTTAAAATGGAATATTATCTATATTTTCTAAAATACATGTTATGAGCATATAAGTACTAGCAAGACAACAAATAATAAAAGAGAGTTAAATGCTACCAACCCTTTTGAAAAATAAGCTAGCAATAATAATAGAAATTAATTACAATCCTTAAAATATACTGGCATATAAAAGCACTTCTAAAATAGAAAGATAATAAATCTATTATCTAAAACAAAATTATAACAACTAACAAATATGAAATTTGATAAATAATAATGAATTAATGCCAAATAAAATCTTATTAACATTAGACAATAAATTATAAATAAATCATAGAAGTATACATTAGTTTATTCAGCTTACAGCATAACAATATACCTTCTAAATAAATTATTCATATTTTAAAATGGGAAACATACTACTTCAAAACATGTAAATATGATAAAGTACTATTCTGAGAACTTTAACCTATAATATTTCAAAATATAACATACAATATAAAATGATATGCACAGAAACAAAAAATGGTATAAAAATCAAAATACAACTAAATTCAATCTTTTACCATTAAATAAATAAATTAAATAATGATCCCAAGTTTCCTTCTTGAATCATTCTCCATTAATCTTGAATATCAAGAAGCATTTTCACAACACATCTTGTGGACAGCAAATATCTCCTTCATACAATAATATAACTTAAGATATCAAATCTATAATATAACTATAAAATATAGAATGTGTTACTTTTGGATATCCTTATTAAATACAATAAAATTCTGCTAACAAATATATAAGTTTGTGGCTATTTATTAAATATATTCATTGATTTAGTTTATTATAAATGTTCATGATATTATAGTAAATATAATTCAAGTACTTGAACTAAGGTTTTTACAACAATTAGCTTAAAAGACTGATATTTGAATGTATTAATCCATTAAGTGAATAATTCATATTTGCAATTAATGGAAATATTAAATAATAACATACTAAATAATAAAGTACTTCTAATAAAGAATGTATATCAAATATCATTAAATATTTGCAGAAGAAAAATATTTAATTCCAAATTCATATTGGCAACATCAGCAGTCTCCATAGCAACATATGGAAGAAAAAAATCATTTACAGATTTCAAACATTTGTGCAGGTATTATAAAATTATTAAAAGTACAAAAAATATTTAAATTCCTTTACATAAGGTCATTATTGCAGGTAAAGGTGATACTTCCATTTAATTAAGTGAAACATTTTAAATTTCATATATTAACAATTAAACAGTTTGTTGTAAGTTAATTTTTATTTTACCCCACTTGGAGAAAAAAGGACTTTCTTTCTCTTCCAAAGAAGAACAAATGGGAATAGTCATAATAATAAAATTTGACTGTGATTATTCAATAATAATTTTATAAAGTATTTTTTTGTTAAAGTACAGCACAAGTAAATTATTTTAATGAAGTATAAATTAACTTAATATTCCTTTGTAGATTTAAAATCATTACTAAATATCTGAAAATATATTTGCTATATCAGTGAACAGTCTTTATCTTGAATTACAGTCTATTTACACATAAAAAAAATAAATTTGAGACAATTTGACATAGATGAATATTTTTAAAAAAAATATTAAGAAAGGATTAATATTTTCTAAAATGTTCTTGCCAATAAGACAATTAAATGTTCTGTGGCAATTTTAATTATAACACAGATGTTCTGTTGGACTATGAAATTGGCAATGGTTTAAAAATCATAATAATGGCAACAAAAATAATTTTTGAAGTTTCCCAATGAATGTTTTGTTGGATCATGATAATGGTTACAATTTTTTTTTAAGTTTTCCAATGAAGCCAACTTAAAACATATTTTAAACATTGTAATAATGAAACATATTATCATTACAATGGCTGATTTAGAGACATCAGTTTCTTTAGTGTTTACAGTTCAGACAATTGTATGGAGCTTGTTTTAATTCACCCTGTCACACTCAGTTAAAAAAATAATAAATTTCCATAAAATTATACATTTTAAATTTCAGGAGAGTTTTAAATTTCAATTGCAACAAACAGGACATTGATCAGGTAGAAATCTCACCTATTTATACTATTGACCATATGACCATTTTACCAGACCTTTGAACCTACAATTTCTTCCCTGATTAGTTTGAATCCTTGACATATTTGTCACTAAGGAAGGTTGTTAATCAACTTATTTAATTAAATTTTTAATTTTACAATAAATCAATCTTTTGTCTAGATGACTAAAAAATTAATTATAATTATAAAAGACCAGGATAAAGAAAAAATATTACATAATTAAAAATTAATATTATATCTTAAATAAAGTAAATATTGATACATTTTAAAACATTTATTTATTACTATTTTAAATCTAGACAAAATCTCAGATTAGGTTTTAAAATTATTTTTAAGAATATTTAAACTAAATAATATTAAATAAGTATAATATTTACTCATTCATTCAATTTTCATTTATTCACTACTTTACAATTCTATCTTTATTTATTAGCTTTATTAAATTGTTTTTGTTTAAATTAGTTTTAAAATACTTAACTAGAATATTATGTTTTACAATCAAAGTTAATGAAATAGTATAGCTTTAGTTTTAATCACCAGCAAAACAAAAATATAGGATATGAACATAGTTTCTCAGTTTATTAAAACTAAATTAGCATTCAATGACACTACTAGCTATTTTAAAATTTAAAGACTTTTAACATCTTAAACATTTACTTAAGTTAAAACTTTTATTATTTAAGATATGTAAATTATAACAGATGAAATATTGATATAACAACTCTAACATGTAAAATTAAAGGATTATAAAGTATTAGCAATAGTTTAATAACAAAATTCAGCTATATATGTATTTAAATATCTTGGCACAAAATTTACTCTTAACATTTAGCTTCTATTAAAGCTAAAGGTTATAATAAATAGTTTATGGAATATCTTCTTAAATTAAAAGCTTATATGGCTTTGCATTTCATAAAGAAAAATCTATTGTAAAAAAAGCAAAAATGTATATATGAAAATAAAATTATTAGAAAATCTTAAAAGAAAAATATAAAGACAAGAAAAATATACAAATTAATTTATCTATTATCAATTAAAGCTAGAAACATTCTTAGGACAGTAATATAAATAACCAATTATTTTTCTGTCATCAAAGTTATGGCACCTAGTATAAACTTTAATAATCAATAGATATCAGATGCTATCCAGTGCTGACTTATCCAATATCCCAACTACAATCGGGTATCTATTGATTAATAAAGCTTATATTAAGTAGTATAATCATAATGAAAAAAAAATAAACTGCCACTGAACATCATTATGTCAGTTAGAATTATGTGATATCTTCTTTGTGAAGTCACTTTTATCCATGTTTCTGCTGATTTTTTTCTTAGGAGTTAAATTTTCTTCTTGTCATTTCACATTAATATGTTGACTGACTGAGTTTTTCAGTTCTTTGGTTAATAGAATTATAACTAACTTAGAAATATATTTCATCTTGTAGAACAGATATTACACAAGTTATATGACAACTTTAGACCATAAATCCCTATTCCAACAAGTTTATATATTCAAAAAATTATAATACCATAATTAATACTTAAATTAGCACATCATTTAATACTTTATATCAGTGGTAAATAATTTCCTAATACCTGCAAATAAAAATGATAATGAGACCTTATATGCTAACATAATTCTCTTATAAAAGAAACTTAATGTTAACTTCTTTTTCTCTTGACATGACTTCTGTTAATTTTAGGGAAAGTTAAATATTTGATGTCTTCAAACTCTGGTAATTGTGAATTTCACCTTCAAGTGATTCATTTGTGACTCACTGAAACTGTATCTGGAACTAAAGATAATTGACCAATATTGTATTTCATCATTTTATATGCACTGGGACAATTAATGTTTGGTTGAAAAATATGGTGATTCATTTATGGGATAAGATGTGTTTATTTTTGATCAATTTTTCATTACAAATTGAATAAAAAATAAAATAAATAAAATTATGTAAATCTCAATAGTTGTACACTGTCCATAAAATTATGTAATTCTATCAAACTTGTACTGTTTATGTTAATATAAAAACTTAATAGTAACACTAAAACAAGTCTTAAAAGCAATGACCTAACTTTTGGAAGATTGCTGCCAGAATCACTGTGCTGAAAAGAATTTTTACTGACTATATATATATATAGTGGTGAAGACCAACATGCAAATAAGACCAAGTATGTAAATAAGATGTTCTATTTTTTTTTAGTAATGGGACACAGGAATCATTTCTAGTGATATAATGAGGATCCCTTGCAATAGCCCAAGTCTCTTTATATTTTCTTTTCCTATCATTCCCCTCTGCATATATTGTTCAGTGCTTTTAATACTTATTTTAGTGTTATTGTTACCTTTTCATATTAACTTGAACAGTATAAGTATGGTAGAATTACAAATATAATTAGGTTTTCTTTACTTGACTTTGAGTAATACTTTAGTATATAAAAAGTGAAATTCAAACCTCTTAAAATGTAAAATTATTTTTCATAATTGTGAAAATAAAAAAAAATAAATATGTTACAAATAAACAAAAATCTTATTTCCTAAAATCCAATTTTTCAGCCCATATACTCCTCAATACCAAATATGTTTTTTCTCTTTTATGGGTAATTGTAATATCCACATAAATGTTCTGAACATTTATACAGAAAAGATAGTCTATATATTTTAAGTATAGCTTTTATACATGCTTAGCATGCTTTTGATATATAACATCAACACCATAGCACTTTTCTTATGATATGTTATATATTGAAAGTATGTAGAGCATGAATAAATGCTAAATTTAAAATATATAGATTACCTTATCTGCATAAATGTCCAGAACATTTGATTATGATATGTTATATATCAAAAGCATGCTAAGCATAAATAAAACCTTAATTAACAATGTGAAAGGCTGAAACTTTTGACGAATGTACCTTAAAAATGCTTAAATGACAGTCAGTCAGATAGTAATAATGTCTACACTAGGAACTCTTCAATTCAAAACACAAGTCAGAGGTTTAAGAAGAAAAAGATGGAATCCACCTTCTTCTCCATTTAAATTTATATTATAAATAAGTCAGACTTAAACATTTTGAACTAAGAGCATAAAGCTTTAAACACCTTCACATTTAATTCACTAAATTAACAAAATTGTATTTAATATATATATATATATATGAATTTTATACTCAAATTTTATTTTATTGCTGGCAATTTTTACTCACTATGAAAGAATCCAATGGGGTTTTTTCATATTATAATAACAATTTTAATCACACATAAATATTTTTCACTATTGAGCATATATGTAACATTTAGTAATATAAATACTCCATAGAACAATCACATTTGAATACATTATTAGGACAAATTGCAAACAGATGTTAAAGAATCATTTTAAAATAAACTTGCAAATATGTTTACTCTTTAATATATCAATGTCAATCCATTTTTTCTGATAAAAGATATCCTTTTTCATCTGAGCTTTGACTGTATTTATTGTAAATAAAACAAACATTGGCAGTGAAAAGGATTAAAACATTATAATAGTGATCTTAGTTTACAAATCAATCTAGCCAGCTTACTGTTTTAAATATTAATTTAAATATTAATAATTTCAATCACAGATAAAGGATTTTTATTACTGATCAAATATACAACATTTATGAATATAAATACTTCATAGAACAATCACACACAACTATATTACTAATAATCTATTTTGGATGTGATTGTTTAAGTATGTATTTACAATATAATAAATATTCATTTTAATTATTATTGCTCTTTACAATTTTTGTCATTTTTATTCAATCATAAATGTAGCAGAAAATTTGATTTAAATCCTTGAATCTGTTTTAATGCTTCAGAAGTTCTGACAACCCTATTTAAGTATGAAGACAATTATTTATACATTACTATATCTAAATGACTTTTATATATGCACCCACATTTTTTTTAAATATTATATACCAGCTATTGTTACATTGTCACTTTAAAATATCTAGTGTCATGGCTTAAGCTAGTGCATAAGATTAGCAATACTTATAATGTGCCCATATATTTAATCATTTATTTTATTTTTTATTCAATGTAAGATATTTTCAATTTCCATAACTTTCTTATAATAAGTAGATATATATATATTGTAACCATAAGATTTGCTTAGAGAACTATGTAAGTGCATAATGTGGATGCATATATAATTTTTTTTTCTTTCAATACATCAATTTATGTGTCAAATTTGGTGAATAGTTTAAAACTTTAAAAATTAGCTATAGGACTATCATTATAGGTTATGTATTTAGATATGTTTAAATAAAAAGAAACTTAATTAATTTTAAAATATCAGTTAACTTAATTCTGTAACCTAATATGTATTAAATCCATGCATTTGGCATTCCTATTAATATAATTCACTTTGATTTTAAAATACAATTACACAGCAAATACAGTTTTAAAAAAATGTAAAGTAAATAATTTATATTAAAACAAACATTTTAAATAATTTGATATTTTATAATATAAATAATTAATCACAATTTAAAATCTTGCAGGTGTGTGCATGTGTGTAAAATAGTTATTTTGACAGAGAGCCAACTTTAAAAGAAATCGAATATAAATAATTAAAGTCCATTGTTTAAAAGTTAATATTTTAAACTATCTAAACAATAATATTATTGTTTAAATTTATTATTCTCTAAAATATTTTATTTAAATTTTGATAATATCTTTAAAAAATGTTGAATTAATTTATCATAGTTGTAATAACTTTAATTTATTAAAAAAAGTATATATTTTAAATATAATATTAATTTATTATAACTAAAAATCTTAAATTTTAAAAAATCTATTATTAGAACATATGTCTTGACAACTAATTAAGATCACATCAATTAATAATGTTTAATAACATCCTATATCTGTTGACCATGGATTTTGTTAACATCACGATTTATCTTATACAAGCAGCTTACCATGTGTTGACCATTTACTCTCTCACTTGCATTCTTATTAATTATCTATCTGACTACCTTGTAAAAGTATCAGTTAATTTTAACTTTAAAACATGAAAGGCATGATTAACATCTACTAGGGTCTTCTGCAAAGTGGCCCATTTATCTCTCTGCAATATATCTATTAAATATACATAATTAGGAAGCTTCAACTACTCATTTTATCAAAAGAAAGAAATGTAAAATGTGTAACATGGATTTTCTAACATCATAAATATCATATATGTTAAAATTACATTATGAACTATTATCAACTCAATTTATTGTTGTGTTCATGCTTTGACTAAAATGAAAATTATTATAATCTTATTATTAGTACATGAATTATGCTTGATTCTCGGAATGATTTTATTAAGTCTTCATCCAAAATTAATTTAAAACTTTATCATAACTTGCTATTATGATATTAATAGTCACTATATTCTTCATCATGCTAAATTTTGATTTTAAAAAAAGAAAGAAATTTCAATTATACTCTGACTGATGTAATATCTAATATTTTTGCAATATTAGAATATTTTCACTCATTATAATTATGCTGCTTATGTAGAAATCTAAATTTGTAAATAACTTCAGGTTAAATTTGCCATGTCCAAAAATATAACATTCTATTTTTAAAAATAAAATATTTCTGGTCAAAATAAATTATTAATAATTTATATTTTTATTTATAATAATTGTTGCACAATTATTATAGAAAATAATTGTAAATTCAATAATTTTGCAAATAAACATTTTTTGGTTATTCAAACTATTTTCTACAAATAATGTCATAAAAATTAGTGATATCAGAAGTATAGAAGAGATAGTCATCAATGCTGAGTTAAAATCTTCTTAGCAAAATTTCAATTTTCTAGCCATCTATGGATTTTTTACGAGATTAAAATTTTACATTGAAATATATATAGGAAAATTTTCATACTTAAAAATAAAACTTGCAAAAATTCTCAATAAGTAGCAAATAATTTTAAAAATGTATAACAATGGGTCGATTGGCCCTACAGGTAAACCATTATTAGTCTTGATTTGGTAGAAATTATGTTTACAAATGAAAAAAAATCTACAAATATTTTACATGAACTTTGCAAATATTGAAAAAATTAGTTCATAATGAGATTCACCAATGAACAATCGGAGAAGCAGACTGATTTAAGAAAGTAAATGATTTTCTTTTCTTATTAAAATTTGTTTTTAAAACACAAATGAATAAATGTTACTCTCTAAAAAAATCTGTAAAATTCTGCTTTAAAATATTAAAATTGCTTTACAAATTTTAGAATATCTAAAAATATAACACAATATCAGTAATGAAGTGATCAGTTTAATAAAGTAAAGTAATTAGATCATTTTTATTCTTAGCATTACAGTAAAAGTTATAACCTTTTATTTTTAAAAATAAAACATATGCATATCAAATAAAAAAGTAATCATATATATTTTTCATTTTTAAGAATTATTATACAATTACTATGTAAAAATAATCATACATATTAATAAACATCACAAAAAAATCAACTTTTCAGTTATTCCAAAAATGTTATAATAGTCTTGAAATAGGCAACAAAATACTAAATCCATCAAAAACATGGAGGAAAGGCTAAAATTCTTTGACTTTGACATTATTTGAATATATTGATCTTTATAATTTTTAATTAAATAATCAATATCAGAAAGTCCATGAGTTTGCTATTAAAAAAAAAAAAAAAAAATAGTACAATATCTCAATGAATGATATAAAGGAGTATAATTACAGTAATTTCTCTGCATTTGTCTGACCAATGGTCATCATATCATTTTGTTAATAAATTATTTAGATAATATAAAAAGAAAAGAAACTATAAAAATTTTCCACTACCTGCTACTGCTATTAATTAATCTGTTCCTCTATGGTACAGAGAAGGTTTTTATTACACAGTTCATTATTAAAAAAATATTGAAATGATTTATTGCTTTGAAGGCCATTAGAAGTTCAAACAATGAAAATAAAAAGTGCAACCATGATACCCGGATTTTGAACTTGGGTCGTCATTTTATCACTGCATTTATTCAGATCTAATTAAAAACTTACAGATATTTTTCATATTTTTTTACCTCCAGTTGTTTAGCGTCTATTACTTTTTAAGTTGAACCTAATTATATTATTAATTACTGACACAAGCATATAGATACTAGTTAAAAGTTTGTAATAGTTATATTAGATTTGCTTTTGGACATTTTTTTTTTTTTTTAAAAAAGCAAACAAGTCATTTATTTTCAAAATGATTAGAATTTTTCGCTTTTTTTTTTTTTTATATCCATGACTTTTCTTGATAATATTATAAAATTAAATCCTGAATAACAGAGTAAAAAAATTAAATAAAAAAGAAAATAAAACTCTTTTGTTGGATCTAAAATAATATCCATCAAAGATTTTCATTTTCTTGAATTACTCTTAATTTCATTTCCTTACAATCTTAGTCTATCTTCTATTATCAGATCGCTACAGTGTTTTACCAATATATAATGATACTTATTTTTTTCACTTTTCTGTCATACAGAGATCATTTATCCAACAACAGTCAGTCAGAGGAGATCTTTGATTTGATCAACCAGAAACTCACTGCGATATAAAAAATCAAACAGAGTTAATATTATACTCATAGAAAGTTAACCTTTATTCTTTTATTATTCTTCTCTACCATTTCAATTCAAACTGCTTTTAATAAAAATTTCGTATCTAAATACATACACGCACACATTTTTTCTTCAAATAATAGAGATTTAATTTTTAAAACAGTATCCTAATTGGCAACCAGGCATCATTAGCACAGTAAGAGTTATCAATTCAAAGAGAATATAATAAAGTATTTGATTAGATTTTTTTTATTATTACTTAAAACTTTTCACTCAGTTGACTGAATTACAAACGATATATTTTTATATTCGATATATTTTTAATCATAAAGAAATAAGTTAAAATTTATATCTAGAAACAAAGAAAGTAGTAAGAAATAAATTAAGTACTATAACTAAAAAATATCATGTAATCATCATTAGATGTGGTACGTCATTGATTAAACCACCTCCAATTCAAAATTATTCTACTATTTTCTTTATAACTTTATAGTAAAAAAAATTCTATATATATACGGTAGATAAAAACATAGCACCGAAAGACCTTATCACACTAACACATACCCATAATAAATAAAAAAAAAAATAATAAAGTTTAATCTTATATGAGTATAATAATAATTCTACATTTTTAGATCGCAGTACCCTTTAGTTTATATCTATGGCGTCTATTTCCACTATTCCGAATTCAAAATAAATAAATAATTTACAATAAAACAAATGCATAAATAACTATTTTCAGTATTTTTTTAATTTTCTTGTGCTACTGTTTAATACTAATTTTAATTATATATATATATAAACTACGAGGGAGCAACTGTTTAATCCATCCCAAGACCTTGATAAGATTTTTAAAAAAAAAGACCAATATATATGAAAATATGTATGATATGCCAAAACACATTGTCCATGAAGAAGGAAAATACCAACTGGCTATTATTCAAATGAAAGCAATGGGAAAAATTACGGTATTACCAAAATTACACATGATTTAATAAAAAAATTGTCACAAGTTGGTAAATATTTGGTTATGCATAGTAATCGGAAGCGATAAACTTCCTCTTAAAACTTCAGTTATAAATTAACATAATATTCTCTAATATCGAAATAATCTAATTGGCAGATAGAAAGCAAATTCACTTTAACTTGCAGTCTAAGATGCTTTACGAATTTGAGATTAAATTGTGGTTCACAGGTAAAAGTGGATTTTTTTTTTCAATCAGCTAGATGTATCACTTTAACATAAGAGCATTGTATTTATATACACCTTATGCTTTGAATGGCAGATTATTGTTACTATTCATTACATATTGAAATACAAGTATGATTCAAGTCTGGGTTCAAACTCCTTTAATTATTCATTACATAACATATAGTGTGGTATATTTTGATATATACATAGAGAGAGAGAGAGAGAGAGAGAGAGAGAGAGAGAGATAGAGAGAGAGAGAGAGAGAGAGAGAGAGAGAGAGAGAGAAATACACATAAAAATGCAATAACTAAGAAAATTATAATAAATTGCATTGAATAAATAAGAAAATATATAAATAATAATAACATAAGTTGTAATATGGCTGACCATCATATATTACATTTATTACATATATACTGAAAAAGATTCAATGCAGTGTCCATTGAATCCAGTTTCAACAAATCATAAAAAAGTAAAGCTAAATATTAAATATTTATTTACATTACAAATAAATTTTTCATTAAAAAAAAATGAATATAAAGAATAAATAAAGAATAAATATACACATATATTCATAAAATTTTATCAAATGATTAATAAATAAATTCAACATTAATTCAAAACATAAAATAATGGACATTAAAACAATAGCTTGATTCTCATATGTCAAAATATATTTTCACTCTACAAAATAATTATTGTATAAAATTAAATAAAGGCATAGTGATACATCTCTTTTTCTCAAGATATTATATTAAAATAATAAGAGTTCTAAAAGAGTTTTATTATTATTATTTAGTATTATTATTTTCACCACCAGGAGATTTTGATAATCATGGATTATATCTTAAGCCTTTTACACCCAATATTTGTTAAATTGGAAGAAATTGTGAAATAATTTGTTACAAATAAATTCATAAGTATACAATCCATCATTGGACTTAATTTAATTTATTTGGATTGATCAAATTTTAATAATGTGGGAACTTAAAAGAAACCCATGCCCATTATGAAACAATTTGATTTATGGAAGCCAAAAAAGTATTAAATACTCAATGAATTGCACTTTTAGATTTTGTATAGATTATTTAAATCTAATAACATATACATTCTAAGAAATAATGGCCTGGATAATTGTATATATGTTCAGCTCATTTCAAATAATGTGAGAGTTTACAATCATCTAATATAAATACTAGTAATTCAGATACAGCAATAATTGTTTGTGGGAAATGTTTAATTGAAATTAATGCTGATAAGCTAAAACTTGATTGTAATAAAATTTTAACAGATATTTCCATTTAAATTGCATGAAACTAGAAACTACTGGTTTACATTTAATAAGGATTATAATAATAATTATGAATTATTAATAGGGATTATATTAATAATTTAATAAGGATTATAATAATTTTATTCATGTTGATTGTCAAGCTTTGGTCAAGAAAAAAATGTTGTAATGAAATAATTTTAAACAATGATTCCAGCCCCATGAGACATAAATGTAGCCTTGCTTGGAGTCATTATAGTAAAACTTTGTAAGCTCAATTACTGATTTATTGACAACTAAACTGTTACCTCATGTAGTGAAGACAATTGATCTCACAAAATACATTGTAAATCAAGAAGATCATATAAAAAACAAAGGATTTTAATGATTTTCTATGGATAAAATTTAGCTTGTTCCTGGTGACTTAATCTAGTGTATACAGTTGTTGCAGAAAAGTCTAATATACAATATATCCATGTGTAAACTATAGTACATGTGTATTATGCAGAAATGCACTTCAAATATATATGTACACATGATAATGCAATTTAAATCTATGTAAAAAAAAACTCTTTAACATAAAGCTGCTCTTTCTTATAATCCATGCATATAGCCTTCATCATCATACAGTTTTCTAAGACATCAATTTCTTATTCCAGTCTATTGATGTCTTTTAAACCTTTTAATTGTCATGGGTTTTTTTCAGAAGTATACCAAGTGTTGATGGTTGATGATTTCTAGAGAAATTTTTTTAAATAAATTGTTGACTTGCTTCAGTGATTTTGTCTTCACACCAATGTATTATAAGATCTCATTTATTGATTTAATATCAATAATTATGTACTTTTAACACACATTAAAGAAGTTATATTTATTAATAATTTATTTAAAGCTTTCTTTGATTTGATATTCCAATTGAAATTGCATGTAATTGTAAACATAAAAAAAATCTGGAATGATTAGAAAAAAGTTATTTCATTATGCAAACATACAAAAAAATGAACTGAAAAAAATAAACAAGATTGCAGTTGAGATAGTTATGTATTCTGCCATAAAATTGTTAACTCTTGTTGTAAAAAAAAGCCCATACTGAAGTTTTCTTTTATTTAAATTCATAATCTCACAACTTTTTTTGGCAATAAATTACACTATCAAATATTACATTTCTATATTAATTAAAATTGATTAATTGTCTTGTTTTTTTTTTTATTTCAGTAAAAAATAAAATTATATTTAAAAAAAGATTTTTTTACATACATAATGCTTTTATGTAAGCAGCCAACTAAAAAGGAAAAAAATAACAAAGTAATCCAACTAAAAAACATATTGTGTTGTGCTGTTTCATAAAAGCACTTGAAACCTTTTTTGACTGTTTTTTTGATTTTTAAAACCTCAAATGCTTTTATAAAATGACAGAACATGTTTTTTAGTCAAATTGTTTTGTTATTTTTTAGCTTTTCATTGGCTGATTACATAAAAGCATTATATTTTTTAAAAAAAATTAATATTATTTTTATACTTTTTAGTTGAAAATAAAACATATAATTTCAATTTAAATAAAATATTTTTTTTTTACATCAGTCTTTTTTAATCATCTTTTTTATTATGTTTCTTGTTCTCTCCACAAAGATTACCTACTATCAATGAAAAAAAAAAAAACATAGAATTCTCTAATCTTTTTTTTTATACATTTATTATTTTTTTCATAAAATATTTCTGAAATAATTATTTCAGAGGAATAATTCAGAATTTTAGTAGAAAATATTTACTTTTAATTAAGTAAATCAATATTAACAAAACTATTCTACAAATATAATATTTCCATTGATCAGTTGTTAAGGATTTTTTTCTGGGAAAGATAAGGATGTAAGTCCAAATTCTAAATAGAAACATTTTTTTTTACATTGTTAAAAACTCAAAAATGTGACCATCCTGACAGAAACACAGACAGCAAGTTAATAAAAAAAGATTTTAAAAAAGATATATTTGAAATATACTGTTATTTAGAGAATACTTAATCTGCAAAAAGTCTACAGCAGTAATATATTTATTTAAGAACTATTTAACATTAATAAAAATTGTCTTATCATAATAGAAAGTTATAAAGATATCTTTTGGACACATGATAAAGAAACTCAATTTTTTAGAAAAGTTTGTCACTGAAAGTGAAAAGACATTATTCATAGTCATTTTCTAATATAATAAATAGAATAGATTAGGCAAATCATTGGGAATGACGTCCATAATGTATTAAATATGGCCCAAAGTAATGAAGTATGGAGAAGACCAAAGAACTGTTTCACATGACCACATTAAACCTTGTCAAAATTTACAAATTAACAAATTACGATCAACATTTAAACTGTATTTTCTTTGGTTATATTTTAAATTTTGTAGCCTAAATAAGGTAAAAACATTTGAGTCTTCATATAAGTTTCTGAGAATTGAAAGTAATGAAAAATCTGAAAATATATAACTTCATATTCTTTTGAAGCATATTCATATGAAAAGAGATAAAATTTACCGATATAAATTCATCATTAAAGTTTATTGTATACCTTGTAATAATAAGATTCAACAATAAACTGCACCATATAAAAGGTGGGAAATGACCAATGATAATGATCATGTGCTTCCACTTGTTTACACTACAGACATCATTAAGAAAACTTAATACACATATATATTAGCAGCTTTAATTTTATTAACTTTTTATTCTTCCCAAATGTACCAATGAGCACATAGATTTTATTTTACAAATTTACACAAATAAAAGAGATTTTAAAATAAACAATATTACTTGCAAAAATGTCAAGAACTGTCAAATACAATTAAAAAAATTAAAAAAATGTATAGTACAATTAATTTATGTAAATAATATTTATGTTTTAAAAACATAAATAATATATTTATTTATTATCTTAGAAGCACAGTATTTATTTCTATAAAACTTCAGCAAAAGATAATAGAAAAATGTAAATATCCTCTAGGACACATTGAAACAGTAAGATTTGTATTCGAATCTTAAGTTTCACCTTTTTTTTATTTTCTCTCACTGACCGCTCTATCCTACCCAAATTTAAACTTTTTGGTATCGAATTGTGTGTGTGGCAATATTAAAAATGTATAGATATATGTACAATTCGCCATAAACACGCACACATTTCGATCTCAAATGTAAGGCAATAAATAAAGATAAATAATATAATTTAGATTTCTTCTTTTAGTTATATAAAAATATATAATTTTAATCATTTATTTTGAATTGTAAAATTCATTATTTATTGCTTTGTTTATATTTCATTTAGTAATAATTTTAGAAATAAATTGTAATATTTAATTAAAAGTAAAAATAATCATATGTTCCCTTTTGTATTTGAAATTTTAAAAGCAACGGTGGTGAGAGATAATAGATTAATTAAAAAAAAAAAATTCTCTAAAATCTAATTGCAAAAATTAAATGTAAAATCTAAATGTAAACAATAGAAAGGCAGTTTTCTACATAATTAGAATTAACAAAAATGCATTGATTATCCTCAGGGCAGATTAATTGGAATCCAAAAATATACTAACAAAAATGTAAAAGATAAGATCTAAGAAAGAAGGCCATTTTAGACTTTCTAGAAACTTTCAGTTTAAGCGTAGTTTTGTTCTCAACCAGGAGAGTCACCAAAGATATATATTGTTTTATGTGCCACGATATGCGTGAGTAGAAAGTGCCAAAGACTATTCTCCCTAGAGATGGTCGCTTGTTTGCCAATAACCTACGCCCGTGCCCTTCATAAATTCAACCACGAAGATATGCTGCCTAAAATAATTTGAAAGTTGCTACTGTTAAATTACATGAATCATCTAAATGCTGTAAAGAACTGCTAATGCTAGAATCATGAACAATTTGCTACTGATCACTGAATCGGAAAACTTCTCATAAAACAGGTACCTGTATCTAAATTCTCTAGAGTACTCTACTAATATCCCGCTATAGCTTATTCTTTATATAACTTATAAACTATAAACTGTAAATTCTCATTTGTAATGCTATAAATTTAATAATTAATATGTAAATTTCATTAATAATCTAGCCTGCCTAACTCTATCTTTCTTGGGTATGTATTTCTAAAATCTACATTTTATCATATAATTATCGCATGCTCATAATTTTCTAAGTATAAATCTATGATCGCTTGAAACAGTGGATGCATGTCAAATTTTCATTAATATTTACTTTCATAAATAACTTAATATTTTCATCTAAATCGACACGCATTCAGTGCTTCATTTATTGTAATACAGGGGTCTAGTTTTATTTATTCGATTTCATTCTAATGTCTGGGGTCTAGTTTTATTTATTCGATACCCATTCTATATAATATTTCCTCGATTTGTAAACATAAGTGTTTAATTAATATTAGTGTTATTAATGGCTAACTTGAAAATAAAATCATGAATCTCTTGTAACATCCCTGACCACCGTGCCTAAAGAAATGTTTACTAATGTTGCATCAGATGCGTTGTTTTGTAGATTGTATTGTGGAACCGATAAACTATGTTCAAACTTAGTACTATGGGTGGCTTCGCTATCTAGATGGTGCTGCAGTTCTGTGTGGTGGTTGAATTCTGCACTATGTTCACGAATTACACGTTTTCTGACTGTTACAATATATTTCAACAAACCAGCATAAATGAAATGATCTTCAGCTTTTTAGTTTATAGAATGTTCTAATGCTATTGTTTTTATATGTGTAAATGAAATTTATATCTATTTAAATTACTAAGATCATGTAAGAAGAACTCACATATTTAGATATTAATATAATTATACATATTTCTTATAAATGTCAAGAAATTATTCTTTAAATATAAAATTATTAAACTTCTAAAATGTATATATTTAAATTAAATTGTACAACTAAGTTCCAAAAATATTATAATTGTGTACTCAAATAATAATTGTTGTGTTCATTAATAATAATGAGTATAATGAAGAATTTTTGAGTGCTGAGAAAGTGAATGGATAAAATTTAATAAAATATTTATCTTCAGTAGTAAAAGCAGAAAGATTTCAAACTGAATATGTTTATAAAAACAAGTTCTTGTATATAAAACTTTTTTTCTGTAAGAATCAACATTGACATCATTTACTTTATACTAACACTAAACCCCAGATACTTAAAATAGATAGATTGTTTAATGTGCCAAAGGGAGATATAACTTAATACAATTTTACTAGAAATATTCAGTAAAAAATCTAAGCAAGTCATTTTTTTTAATGTTGAACTGATAATTTCTCAAAGGAAAATGGCTTTGTTACAAAACATTCTTTGTTTCAATTCAGTTTGTTAAGCAGAAAAAAATATGGCAACATGGATTATTCAAAATATAAATATTAAAAAAACACATGCAAAAGATTGCTAATATATACACAAACATTCAAATAACTCATTTTGTAGAAAATTCTTCAATATCTCTTCCTAGAAGAACAATGAAGGAGAAATATTACTCACCAGGTTTGTGAATTGAAGGATGATGAGAATTTGGTATTTTTCAACCTTATATGGCCTTCTAGTTAAAAATGCATAATGGATGGAATAAGCCAATAATTTAACAGTTTATCATATGACAAATTCCTATAAAACAAGGTTGCTAAACTATTTTGTATCTGTAACATATACTTATGTAGACCAATATAAAGTTATATAAAATATTATACTTCAATGTTTATTAGACATATCAAGATCTGAATATGTATAATAAAATAAAAATAAAATAAAAAATATGACTTTTTTTTTTCCAATACGTTCAATACTCTTTTATTCTCATTATAGTGCATACATTAAATAAATCGCTCAAAATATGGCTTCCTTTTTGCACTTTTCATAACTTTTCAAGTCGATTTTCTGAATAATTACGTAAAAAAACATAAATAACAGCTCTGCATGTAATTGAACTAGATAAGCTACTGGAAAAAGTACTTAGACATAAAATTCAGTTATATTCAAAATAAGATTCTTATGATTGCACTAAGTTAGCTTTTTGGTTGCAATATCAGTATTATCAAATAAAAAAGATCATCATAAATATTAAGACATTTATTGATGGTGATCATGACTGACTGTTGAACAGCCTTGTTTCAAAATAAAGATGCACTTTATATTTTTATTCTATAAAACATTGATATTCATTGTAACTTTTCCAGATATCTTTTCAAAAATTATTATTATTATTATTATTATTATTATTATTATTATTATTATTATTATTATTATTATTATTATTATTATTATTATTATTATTATTATTATTATTATTATTATTATTATTATTATTATTATTATTATTATTATGTCTCAACAATAATCTTTATATCATCATCATCATCATCATCATCATCATCATCATTATTATTATTATTATTATTATTATTATTATTATTATTATTATTATAACATAAATGTTACAATAAATGACTGCAGAATATAATAAAAACATATTTTAAGTATGTAGGTTTACAATTACATGTGAGTAGTGAAACATATGGAAAAAAAAAAGTTGAATGATATAGTGTTGTTGTTTTTTTTAAAAAAAATGTTTTATATAAATATGATGTAACAGATTTTATTCATAGTATAAATTATAGAATTCCTAATATAACTAGAAATAATGATTTATTCTATACTAAAACTTACAATCATAATTGTTATATAAATTCTGCCATGATTAGTGTCCATGTTGTATAATAAGATATTTTTGGATATTGATATATTTCATTTGAATTTTCATGATTTCTTAAATCAATGTAAACTAATTATTAGTTTATAAAAGCTAAACAATAATTGGATTGTTTCTAGTCCATTGTTACATGCCTAATAATTCAAATGCTACCAATTTTCCTTTTTTTCTGAGCCAATGTAATATCTGGTTAAATTAAAATATATTGAAGGCATTGCTAAGCAGTAAATAAAGCTAAACATTATTATTAAAAAAAAACTACATTTTATGTGTGTATTTTCATTTTACCAGATTTTGCATGATTAATACAATTGAAATTGAATTGAAATTATGTTTCAAAAATGGTGTTATTGCCCAAGTTCATTATATCTCATATACTATCAATATCAGAAGCAGAATGTTCAATAATTGAAAGGGGAAATAGAACACAAAGTTTTGTTTTATGATGGAAGATGAGCTGGCCTTACTGTAATGGCAGTTTCTTGATTTTATACTAAAAAATAAATGAATGGACATAGATGCAAAACTGACCATGTAGCAGTAATAAGTTCTTTGGCCCACTAAAGGCTGGAATCAGTTTAGAAAAGTGACCCCACAGCAGCAAAAATATCTGGGTGGGGCAATTTTATATCTCTAGTTCTCTGCTGCTCAAGCTTGTTAGAAAGAGTGGCAGGATGGTGTCTGGTGTTAATACCAAGACAAAAGGTGCATACATACATACATACATACATAACTGCTCGAATGGTCAATTAAACATTTGGTTAAATGCTTCTACTATACAATGGAATGGAGTACAATTATATCAATGTGATTTCACAGATACATGCCAAGACCAGAAAAATGTGGAATATATGTTGTTGTGGTGGTGTTAGCATGTAGATTAAGCCTCAAGTAAATGTCAGAATATTTTGTTTTCAAGGGACATGCCTTGAAACATTGTAGCAGCTGCCTATTGTTTAACTCTACATCAGAAGAAGAAATCAGCAAATAGGCACTTTTTAGGGATATTTGATTATGAATGTTTTAAAGGTGGCTTATGAGTCATTTCAGATATCCATGTGAAGGAGGGGGGTATCTATGGGTGTCAAATGTAAAATGCATTGTACTGCCAGAAATTGTCTTATACTAGCTGGTAAAACATTTATACTCTTTTTATATATGGAAGATCTGGATGAGGTAAAGCCCTGGTCCATTTTGAGCTGGTGGAAAGCTTAGGCACTTTGAAGAGATAGAGAAAACCTTCCACACTCATAAGAATATCAAAGGATGTAACCGTTTCATGACAAAGATATTATAGGCCATATTAAAATATGTTAAGTAAAATTATCAGGGGGGGGGCATTTGATGAGAGTAGTGAATTAATGATGAGTACCACTCTTGCAATAATAGTAGACTCAATTGTGTGTAGACAAATACAAAATTGAGATTAAAAATTATATGGAAGAACATCACTATAAGCACATTTGTATCAATGTGTATATTTTACATGCTGAAAAACAACAGATGTGAGAGATGACAAGGCCTGTAAGACCATATGGTGATGATACCACTCTACAGCAAGCATAGAAATCTTTCATATTAAGGTAAGGTATGGGGTTGATCTAAGAGCAAGTATATATTTTGAACTCTAACAGACCAAGAATGTGTAATTGTGCAACTTAATTTTTTTTTTCAGTTGGAGCAATTTTTTGGATTGAATTTAATTATTGAATGTGATAGAATGCAATATTCAATTTCATTTGAGATTTGTATGTTCAAATGTTGATTAAAGGTGATAATAGAGAAAAAAGGGTTTTGGAAATACAGTTTATGGCTGGTTTGGGGAGCTTTGCAACATATATGGTACATTGGGTTGGGTTTCATACATCTGTTTGTGCAATGGTTTGTAGGGACTGTGCTTCAAGGTTTGGATTTCATTCATTTTTACAGTCAATGCCTTCATAGTAGGCAGGTGTGAAAAGTAAACATTTATGGCCATTTGATCATTTAAAGTGGTAACTAGTATATTTCTCTCATTCATTTTAGAGTAGAAATTGCCCATAAGTATTAGGTCATTCTGTGAAATAAACTAAGTTGTACTTCTATTACATTAAATTCACTCCTTTTATTAAATTTGTTTACAACAAAATCCTTTTGATATCTTAATCTTATCCTGAACTTATAAAATATTGATTTGAAGTTACAATTCTTTTAAATAATTGAATAAACTAAATTAAGAACCCCAAGATAAATAATCGACTTAATAATACATACAAAAAAATCATGTGTACAAAACATAGGATATTCAAATTAAATTTCAAATATATATTAAGTAATGGTCAAATTATATATGTTTAAATTTAATTTAAATTTATTCTAATTGTTGCAGGCACTATCTGATATAAAACATCAGATAAATATGAACACATTCTTTATTTATATATTCAAATAAGATTAGAAAATATTTTCTTTAATATTTTCAAAGAAACTTTATTAGTGAAATATATGGTTACAAACTGTATTGTTCAGATGAGAGCATGTGTCAGAAGAAGCTTCTTACTTGGGAACTAGAAATATATGTGATAATGATGATCACCATTTAACCATTATTTACAACAGCTGGCCAAATCATAGAACTACTGCTGATAAAATGAACATATAAAAGATATATAGGTCAGACAATATGACATATAAAAAAGTTAGTTAATAAAAATCAAACAATAGTTTATTTAGAAAGTGTCAATTGTCAACCAAGATATAACATTATCTTAAACATGCTTATATTACTGTTTTATAAAAATTAATGAAAATTTTCTTTATAATTTGATTACCTTTATAATTGCACTTTAATGGTAATGATTGATTTAATAAGAAATGTCTCCCACTGGTTTTAACTGGGTCTTTTATCAATATGGTCAAGCTTTGTTTGAGATTCTAGCAATTAAATTTACATTTTTCCCCTGGTGAAAATTTTGTGAAACTTTTTTTTTACAGCTATAAAATTCACTTATATTTATTTTCTAAAATTATAGTTTAAAAAAAGATCTAAAGATGGTAAGAAAAATCAAATAATCAGTATTACAAAGAAACGAAAACAATCATTTGATGAGTAGACATTGTTTATTTCACGATCATGAATTTTGCTGAGTATATTTTGTGGAAATATTACGATTTCCGAGAATATGTTATGGTGGTCTATAAACATCATTTTTTGGAAAAGTTTATGATTATACTTGATCATAATTATGTAACAATTATTAAAAATCAAAAATAAATATTATTACATATTTTATTAAATAATATTTTCTTATGAATATTGTTACTGTAGAGATTATGGTTGCGAGAAACACAGCTTTGTGGAAATGAGGTCACTCACCAAATTGTTAAAAGATTCAGCAACATTGTAAAAATTACAAAAAAAGTCTAAACTTTTAAAGCATAAATTGATAGATTTAGTAGTTATTAAAAAAAAATTGTTCGGATGTTTAAAATCAAACATGAAACAAAGATGATTTCATTCATTTTGCAAATTGAATTGGCTACATCTGAAATTTGATGATGTGGCAGCATTTTGTTATTTTTTAAAATTCATTTCATTTCTAAACAAAAACAACAAATGAACATGGTCAAATTTATTATATTCTAATAAATAATAATGGTTTAATATTAAAGTGAAAATTGAAAGCTTAAATCTAGTGAGAACAAAGAAATCTGTCAGAGTACAGGAGGGCTAACTTTAAATTCACATGCAGGCTGCAAAACAAATACAAAACAATTTATCTGTAAAGTATCCAAAATTTATTTTGATTAATTTTCAAGTATTAATATTTCAATTACATTTTATAATACTAAGCAGATAATATGATCAAGCACACTTGCTTGAGAGTAATTTTGTGACCTTTCATACAGCCTGGATATAATTCTGTGCATGGACAACCCTCACAAATACAATACATTTATTCACATCATTAGCTTCACATCATAGTCACATATATCTAATATGAGATTATTACAATCAATACACCTTCCTTACAATGATAATTCCAATGAGTAGCCATTTTAAGTCAAATTCTGTTCTAGTAAAAATTTAATTAAAAAAATGATACATTTGAATCATATCTCAATTTTAATCATAACCTAAGCTAATTACGTGAGGTAGTTTTTCTAGAATTGAATGGAATTTACAAAAAAACTGTCAATAAGTCCACCATATAAATATAATGTATTTTAATCATTCAACAATATACTAACCATTATATATATATATATAGGAAATTTAATTTATAGCCAAGATGTACTGATGAGCAGCAACCAATCATAACTGGTTCCACCAAATAAATAGTAGCAATAAATTATAGCTATATGAGTTGAGATACAATTAAGACTCTTATAAGCAAATCATATATATAAATTTAATATTTGTAATGGATAATATACATGTAAATCAATTAATAAATGGAATCACCATTATATAGGAAATTAAATCAACAGCCAAAGTGTATTGATGTGGGGCAACCAATCATAACAAATTCTTCAGATGGAATAAAAATAATAGAACCCTTATTCAAGCAACTACTAATCAAAAAAAAACCCTCTTTTGATCAATCATTCATATTATGTATAAGCAAATAACTACACCTTACAGGTATAAGTGTTGAGATATAATGTCTAGCAATAAGATTTAATTTCATATGTATAATGGTAATCCCACTTACTAATTAAATTACAACTATATTTCAGTCAAAAATATTAAATTTAATTATATATTGTACTGGTTGAATAGAGGGTCTTATAAACTTGTACATACTTCATATACACTACAACAGTTGTGTGAGCAAATATACCATACCATGATGGTAAACAATGATGATTAAACCACCATCACAAGTTTTCATCTGATAGCAATATATTAAAGTGTTAGTTGACTCATAAAATATAAGAATAAAAATATAATTTAAAAACCAAAAAAATTGTATTTTGTATATTTTTTGTGTAAAATAAAGAGAAAAAAACTAATTAAATTGTACATTAGTTAGTTCTAATTGCATTTGTAGAAAAAACTTTTAACAGTGTTTAATTATATTGGAGTCTAATTAGACATTGACATATTTAAAAAAAAAAAAAACATAATTTTTGGATAACTCTTGGAATCCATTTTTGTTAGATTTAACAAAAGACATTATTGTAGCTAAAAGTTTATTGAACTAAACAAAATTTTCAGGTGTTTCTGACCTCACCAGTGATAGTACTAGCATGGGATTTGAAACTGTGTCCTTAGATTCATGAGTTTTAAATTTTAAGGTAACATTCTAACCAACTGAACCATTCTACAAAGATTAATTCTAACATCATACATTTTTCTGAAGGTTTGTTATGATGGTGTTTTAGTTGTTTAATGTGCTATTATTAACAGTTGAATGTGTATGGAATATTTAAATACAATTTTTTTGATGACATTCAATACTAATATTAGATGATGGAAATAATCCAATATAAAAATATAACATCATATGTGTTTACCATTACATCATTTTTCTGATAAATTTTTGTTATTAAATCTCAATGGTTTCTGGCTAATGACTGGCAATGGAGATCCAAGTAATGACTGTTTTTGACTAGAATAGATTTTAGATCACTTTACAATTCTAGTTCAATCTACAATGTCAGTACTCTTCTTTCTTTTCCAGCATGGTTGGAATCTAATATTAATCCCTAACTTGAAACATCATATATGAGATTCTTTCTTAAATTTATTCAAAGATTTTGGTTTCTTTCCTTCCATTGGCATCCTGACCTTGCATACTTAGGTTAATAATATTAAAAAATTCTGTGACTCATTCGGTCTTTCTATCTGTGCTTACAAACATCTGCTCCACTATAAATGGTAGATTGTGGCATACTATTCAGATGATTTGACTTTTATTAATGCACACATATTAAGTTCCCAATTTGGACACTTGGTGCACAAAAAACTGTGTGTAACTTTTGTCACTACTCATCCAAAACCTTTCCTGTATCATCTGGTATTGAATCCCTTCTTGCCTTTCTTCATTCCAGAAATTACTGAGAATCACATCATGATACTTGGCAAAAGATGATAGTTTAATTAAAGGGTTCCAGTATTCTATTGAAAAACCATATAGATGGTTTTATGCCACAGCCATTTGTTTATTTTCCCATAAATTATTCAAATGAAAATAGTTATCCAAGCTCCCAAAAGAGATTCATTGGTTATTCTTCTGCATTACTTTAAAATATTTGAATTTGTAGAAAGTTTCTACTTAATTATTTTAGCATAGTCTCGATCTAACACCATCTTTTATTTTTTCATTGCATGTTTTCAACTAGTTTTCATTATCCTTTTTCATTTAGGTATAATCAATTTTTATCCCATTACATAAACCAGCTACAAGCTCTTTGAGTCTCCGTCATGTTCTCTTGAGTGGCTTTCGAATATTGCTGTTCATCAGACACTTTCCATAATTCTCAGATTTTGAGCTTTTCCATTCTTTATGTAATGATCTGTATCACTCCCATCCCTATAGTTTTGGCCTTTATCAATTTTTATCAATAAATTGCTGCTGTCATTAGATATCTTACTCTCTAAAACTTTTTATTCAAGATGTACTTACTCATTATCTGTGACATCATATCTTCTCTAAACCTTTTTAGTATGTCATGTATAATTTGCCTATTTTTCTCTTCACTTTTTAATAACATTGCATGAATTGTGTCCCAATTTTTCTTGAACTTTTTTCCACATTTCTTGCAACATCATCTTGTTTTCCTCTTGTAATATTTGTGCATTTTTCACCTGAATTTTCTCAAATTTTAGCTAACTCCTTTGCTGCCTTTCTGGTAACATTAAATTCTTCACATAATAGCTCAGTATTTTAGTGCATTTCTTGTAATTTTAATTAATTCCTTTGCAAAATTTCAAATAATATATTCTCTTCTTGAGGCTTAAAAAAATCCTCTGCTGATGGTTCTTATCTTTGTTCTATATCTGCTGCTTTATGATGTGTTGCTCCATTAGATATGATTTGGTCCTACATTTCCATTTTTAATTGCACTATTAATAATTACTATAAAGATAAAATATATTTTCTTCTTGTTTAAATAATGCTATATTATTTTATATTTGATACAATTTCTAACAACTAGTAATTACAATACTACTTATACTTTGAGTTAACTATCATAAAAAATAACTAGTAACTACACAATCCACCTTGCACCTTTCTTACCTAATTTATAACTCACACAACCTACTTTATTTATTCCCTATTTATTGATGACCAAATCATTTTTTTAAGTTTAATTATCTAATGACAATAATACCCATTCTTACTTCATTATTATAGGCTGCATATATCTCTGTGTGTGATGTAATCCCTACATTATTACAATTTGTAAAACATTCTGATTCTTGTTCGTATAATAATTTTAAATATTATTTTAAATGATATTATTAAGCCACTGAGTACATAAATTAAAGTAAATATTGTGACTTATTTGAATAATATAACTTGATGTTATCATCCACAATTGGGTATCCATATGTATTGGTGCAACCTATGTCTTATAAGCTCTTAAACACTCCATATAATCTACCTCAGCAGTGTGATCATATGCACCATACATATCACTTTTATCATCATATATAATTCTGATGATAATTAACCAATAAATCATATAATGATAAAATATTTATATTTATTGAGCACCAACCATTTTGATTACCATGAGATTCCAATAAAACAAAAATCAAAAAACTAAAAACAATACTCTGATCACTATCCTTTTCCCTTAGACCAGTATTACCATAACTGCTATCACACTAATATATCATTTGATAATTAATTTTTATAGATTATACTATACTTATAGGAGTTTATAATTACTTTGGAATTTTGCCACAAATAAGTATATAGACAGTTTAATAAAAATTAATAATTTAATAATACTAAAAAAAAAAAAAAGAATTAAATTCAAAAGCATTTTCAAATATCACCCTCTACTTTGTAAAAATAATTAGTATTTTAAAATATTCCCTACCTTCTAAAAATAAAGCTCATTTTCTTTTAAAAATATAATAATATTAAAATGTATGTAACAAAGATATATAAAAAAAAACAATGCCAAAAAAACAAACAGATAATTAATGCATCCAAGGACATGAAGAAATAAACAGAAAAACAATACCAATAAACAAAATATCATGCTGTCACCTCTGATTTTAAGAGTTAATTTACGTTTATAAGCCAAATATGTACTATCTCTAAATTTGATGTTATGTGTCCACATACATTTCAGGGTCAATTTTCTTAAAAGTAATAATTGATACTTTTATGGATTAACTGCAGGTAATTAAACCTACTCAAAAAAGCTATCAATTCTCTAGGTTGATTTCTTTTTAAAGGTTACAGTAGCATGCACATATATGAAATTGTAATAATATTTACATTTATAGCTCTGATCCCTTGGAAAAGGTTGGCTATGAGAGACTTTTATTTTTCAAGTGTTTCATCCTTCTTTCTCTTCCTTCTTTATAATAGATTATTTAAATAAAACATTTAGCAGAAAAAGATGTTCTGAGAAGCAGGCTTGCCATCTTTGGTGATTAGTGTAGTCAGCACTTATTAAGGTGAGATTCTCTTGTTTATATTGGCCCTTCCTTTACATATATTATTATTTTCCATTTCTCTATTAAAATATTAGCTATTTCTTTATTTGTTTTTTATTTGAAATTGTTTAAACAGCAACTTTTCATACAAATTATTATACTTTTCTTCTTATAAGTTAGGATCCTTCCTGCTAAGTCAGCTGCAGACAAAAAGAAAGAGTACAATGCCAGAAACTCATTTTTATAGCCAATGTCTCCAATATATGGCAAACCATGTATATGATTTTTAATTATAAAAAAAATAACTCAACAGATTAATCTTTTTTTACAGATCTATTTATCAGCTAACAAAAGAAATAAGTTTAGTAAAGAAATAAAAATCCCTGGCCCCCAAATAAATATTTTAACTATTAGAAAAAAATTTATATATTTTTTTTTCACAAAATTGAATAAACCTGAATCACTATACTTGGATTATTTTAATATAGCTTTACAGGGTTTTACATACCATTGCTAGAACAATTTAAAGCAGAAAAGAAAACTGATAATCCAGGCAAAGCAATGCTTGCTGACATCTCTGAAAATGACAATTGACACTTGGGAAAAGTAAGTATATCTCACTATATTAAACTATATGATATAGATACTAACATTACAGAGCATCAATCATACACACAATAGAAATATAACACATTTACACATATTGAAACTTGTTTTATCTAGTTCATGATAATTTTGGCAGGCTTTGAATATCATAACATTACAAAAAGGCTAGATAGAGCAAATTATATATATATATATATATATATATATATATATATATATATATATATATATATATATATATATATATATATATATATATATATTTGTACACATCCCAAGTTAACCAGTGTCTAAATTGCAATAGTGTGTATAAAATAACAAAAAAAAAATCATCACATTTTCTTGTATATGAAAGGGAAGCTGTAGGGCATCCAAGTTCAAACCTTCATGATCAATTACCCCAAAAGCCTAGGACAGAGAGAGTGGGAGAAATATTTATGCTCTCTCTATTTAATTTTGTATTCATAAAACAAATACTTTGAATAGTTTAATAGTTGTGTTTAAAAGTTAGAATTTTAAGGCACAAATAAATAGTAGTCTGTAGAAACAAACTATTCAACTAATCATTTTCTGGTTTTGATTATTAACCTTTTTTAAAATTAATTTATCCTTAATAAATTCTAATATTCTTTCTTTGATAATACTTTAATTCTAAATAATCTTACTAACTTATTTTCTGAATTTTAGGTTATAGCTTTTAAAATCAATGAGGTTATTTTTAATAGGCAAGTTAGATGTTTCAATATCTGAGTGTGTGCCTGCATTTACAGACATAAACATACAGCTACACATATATTTAAAGAAATAGTTTTATAAAACAGGCAAAACTCTCCTTACAGTAGTGTCACCCTGTGTCAACCAGAGTAATCAATGGATGCCAGAAGGGTGGCATTAGTGTATGGGCAGTTTTTCCTGTTTAATAACAGTTATGTGCTAGCATACAAGATGGGATCATGTGAAAGAGTTTTATTCTAAATCATTTTTATAAGTTCTTTATAAAAGTAATATTGTTTAAAAAGTTATATTATATAAAAGCAATTTATTTTTATTTTGTCTGAAAAGGTTAGAATTTCACTTGATCTGTCAGACAAAGGTCAGACATTAATAGAAAAAACATAAAGTTCACTTTTAAAAGTGCCATGCGGTAGGATAAAAACAAAGAGTCATTAATCAGCCATTGTAATTAACAAGAAATAAAGATCAATTTGGGGATCAGACACAACAATCAATTTTGAAAAAAAAATGGTTATTTTGAAAGCCTTTCATTAGATGGTTTAATTAATGGAAACCATGTGTTTCCAGCAACAAAAATATATGAAGTCATAAGACAGACTAACTTATATAAAAAACTAACAATATGTCTGTTAGGGGAGAAATAAACTAAATTGAAAAAAGAAATGAACTAGATTTGCTTTGGAGAAATCAGATTGTTTTAAAGTTTTCTACATCAACATGATCAGCTAAAAAAGATATTTTGTTATGAGCCCCCATCAGTCATCCATAAACCAATGCACATCTGAAAAGTTTGAATCCAGAATATTTGAGACATCTTATAACTGTGCTAAAAATGAAAGAAGAAACTGATTGCTCACCTTTGCTTTTAAATCTAAATGGAGACAAGATATAAAATGCTGAAATTTGTGGAATCATGCTATTTCATTTATGCCATTTGCTGAGTTTAAACCCAAGCAGAATGCTAACTATATGAAAAAAGCAAATATCGACGGTCTATTAAAAGTAATTATACTTAAAAGAAATAAAGAAACAATCCCAGTACCAAATTGTACCTATGGAAGCAAGTTATTTCACCATCATCATCACAGTAAAAGAATTGCAAGCCCAAACCATAATAGGACTGTTCCAGTAAACTGCTGTAATTGGTAAATATACATGTGTTACATATTGGTGTGTGGCTGATGTCAAATGGTAAACCTTCAACCAAATGACTTTAAAATCATTGGCCTCATTGAGAAACTATCTGTGCCTAGAGAAAATAAAAGAACTGGTAATATAAATTTTAATTATATATTTTTTTTATTTTATCAGTGACTATTAACAAATCTTTTAATAACAAATCCATTTATCTTTTTTTGAATCTCTGAATCATAAAATAAAAATCAATTAAAGAAGATTTTCAGTAATAATAGCTATTGCATTATTGATGAATTATGTATTCTTAAATTATTATATGTAGCTATTTGGGTGTGTATTTATTTTTATAAAATGTATTATTGTATATTAATTCAAAATTATGAAATATGTTGGTTTATATTGTATGTCAAAAGGATTTAATACTTTTTTTTATTCATAATGGGAGTTAACAGACACACACACACACACACACATATATATATATATATATAGTAATATAATTATGCTTACTTACATGTATATTTGTTGAATCTGAATGTTAAAAAATATGGTAGAAATTTAGCATTGGGGGAGATAATTTTTTTTAAAGTAATTAATGATCTAGATGGGTGGATAGTCAGATAGGTAACTTGAAGCTAGTTTCCTTAAATGCTCTAATCTCTATAATCTGACTAACCTTCTCTAAAGTTCGTTTTTTAATATTATGTTTAAATTTATAAAGATGAAAACATATATGTTATACGCAATAGGCGAGTATGTGCGTGCATAGAATGTTTTTTTTTTTTTAAATAAAAATGTTTTAGGATATAATATTTTTATTTATCCACTATAGAAATTGGTATACACACATTATCCTACATGATATAAACATTGAATATATGTTACTAAAAAAAAAAAGGGGGAACATTTTTGGTATTATTAATATTATTATTTAAAATGTAAACAATTTGTCATCATTAATCATGTAAATTTTTACATCTGTGTTAATAATGATTAATCAGTAACAAATGTTAATTCATTTTTATTAAAAGAGGCATATATCTTTATTAAGAGTTATTCATTGTCTTATTAATTATGATCATTCATCATCATTGGTGAATATTAAATTTTGTCATAATTTAACTATAATAATGTTTTAGGTAAATAATTATAGGTTTATAAAAAGCTAAATTTTATGTTGTGAGATTAGTTATAACCATCAACATCACTGATGAATATCAATCATTAAGTCATAATTTGAATATAGTGTTTTAGGGAAATAAATATAGGTTGATAAAATATAAATTTTATATTGTGAGTTAGTTCTAAAGCTGTGGATGGAAGTATCATCATCAGCAGCTTATTAATCAAGTTTAAATAAATGTGTTTAATGGCCATATAAATAATGGTTCTCCTTGGGTTTGTGTATTATTTGTGAGTCATAGGATAATGACTACCATCACAGCTCATCAAACGTCACTGAGATGTAGTGAATGGCCACAAATAAATCTTAATATAAGTTAGCAAGACCATGAAAGTATTAAATATGTACTTATAATATTAAAATCTTAAGTAATAATTTGTCTGATAATTTTATGTGCACAACTTTTTAGCTTAAGGATGTTTGATTTCCTTAATGTTAGTGCAAATGTGATATGGTTCTAAAATACAAAATCTTACATCATGTTATAAATAGGATATCAAATGGGTTCAAATTAGGTACATCTATAAGTAGGTATATAATGGAACCTAGTTTAGGTTTAAGGCATCCTGATAGACCATATACACATAAGTAAAAACTTATAAAATCTGCTTTAAACACATACTAGCCACTGTTCCTCTCACCCTCCCCCCAGCTTGTAGATAGTATATATTCTCTTTGTTTTATTGACATTTTTATAAGTTACTTATATATATATATATATCTCTTTGTTTTATTGACATTTTTATAAGTTACTATATATATATATATAATGAAACTAAAACTAAGTGTATATAACATTAGGGTTTTGAATGTGGTGGCAAAAAATTATCAGCGAATTAAATGATTAAACATAATGCAAACAAACATATTAGGATTAAAAACAAAGACCTACAGTGGACTGAATTTCTCAGAATGCTCTAGACTTACATCTTCCTCCTCCACAGGGACAACAGTAATAATCATGAAATCACATAATTTAACTCATTCAAATTTTTTATTTATAGATGAGTATGCAATAATGCTCACAATACAACATAAAACTATAAGTTTAAATGTAATGCCTAACCAGAACACTTTTATCAGAATTATTCAAAATATAAATTTATTATTTGCTACCTCCTCTCAGACACTCATGTTGATGGAAAACTTTAACATGTCAGGCATCTCATCAATAATACACATATTATGAGTGATGAAGAACTTCTGCCAAATAATTATGTTTCATTCAATAATGGCAGATACTCATCACTTATAGATCTAATATTTTATTCACCATCACTTTACTACACACTAAAAATTCAGCAAGTCCCCTCTCCCAGACCACGCAGCAATAATGGTCATTATTGATTTACATTATACATACTATGTAACACCACACAAAAAAAAAACCAATAAAAATCCTATTATATATAAGAACAGAATTTTTATTCTCAAAAATTTTCATTTTATTAGCTTAGCTAAACAGCATAAAAATAAAGCGTGTAAAAAAATGGATATTGTACATACAAATAATATCACATACTATAAATTATGTCACAAGAACAATTACACCACCAATAAATCTCATAACCCTTGCTAATGAATTATATAAAATGATAATATATAGTATCTCAATTACAGAAATTATTCATCTATTAAATACACTATAAAAAAAACTTACAAATTCACATGTGATATGTTAAATGAATATGGTACTTAAGAAAAAAAAAGCTTTTCATCACACAATCACATATTTGGTCCAGATAATATATTTGCTGAGCACTAGGCCAACCACCTGCAATAAGAATTCTTTCAGCATTAGTGACTGGAGATGTGGTTGTTGCAGATGATAATATGCTAACAAATACTTCAAAATGAGCCAGCACTGAAACTATTTTTTAGCTACTTTGGAATGTTGGACAATACAGAAATATTCAAACCTAAAGATTTTATATAAAGTTTAGAAAAGATGCCAGATTCATATCATCAAGACTATCTAGTATACCAAAATTTGTTTTTGCACACTTAAGCCAGTTCACTTCTACTTATCTTGCAGACATGACTAACTTTCTCTCAAAAGGCATATATTATGTTTTGGATAAATACCCAATAGAAATAGTTCCATTTATGAAGAAACAATGCAAAACATAAGGTCAATATTTATGGTCCCATTGGGTAGTAAATTACTCGAAATAGTAATAAAAAACAAAATTGAACCACCATATCTTATATCTTTGTTATCACAGGTAAAATTATCTAAAAAAGTTCATCAAGAGGACAAGCAGTTTTTGTATTCAAAACTGTCATTGATACTGTATGAAATGCAAAAAAATACATAGCCGAATGACAGTACAACTGGATATAAGAACTGCTTTTGATTCACTACCAATTGATGTGTTCATAAAAACAATAAAAATAACAACAATACCAAAATCAATATTATATTTGCTCAGAAATTTGCCAATAAATAGAGAAATATGCATAACTTTAAATGGGAAAATGTTTCTTTCTTTTAATCCACATTAATCAATCCCACAAGGGTCTCTATAATAACATAGAAAATGGCTCCCTGGAATCTATACATCCAAACTTAGTCATAATGTAGCCTGCACAGTCTGCATGGATATGTTTTTCTAACAATTAAAAAACAAATACAAACATTAACTGATATATTACATGAATACACTTGCATCTATAAACTAGAATTACACCTTGATAAACATGTGTATGGTGTATATAAACAGGCAAAACACAATAAATATATTTCAGGGTAAATCTAGTCTATTTAGGATTACTCTTTCACTTCAGTTACATGGTTATGCAAAGGCAAATACAAAACAAACTAATTCAAACAACAGAATAAACCATATCCTTCCTCTCAAAAACATATCTTTGTCTATACTCAAAGGTATCAATTATAAATATTCTGATCATATTATACATCAATTATAGTCTTCACAAAATCCTTTTCATCAAAGATGTACTCACTATGTAGAAAACTTTTATGGGGAAGAAAAATAGTGGCCATCTTACTCAGGCAAATGCAGTATCATAGCAACCTAAATGGATTAGGACTACATTCTATTCATGTGTTTACAATACAAACAAATATTAATCTTATATCAGCCATGACAAGGATATACCCTCATTTAGAAATCACTCTCCTTCTATATAAAACTTCTGCATACAATTAAAACACAAATTATAACTTAGACTTGCCAATTAAAAATAAGCAGCTAATATATGGTTTTAAATATTGGACAATGATACCAAATTTTATGAATTTTCTATTCAAAATGAACATGTGGTCATTACTAACATTATATTTCATGAGAAATAAAAAAAATATTCTTAACATTGATATTATATGTGAGTTATGCCACAAATCAGAAGAGAACCACAAACATGTATTCTTTGAGTGTAGTAGCCTATAATACACTTGATCTTATATTACAAAAATTTATCAAAAAAAAAAAAAAATGCTACTATAAGTTCAATCATAGAGTGTTTTCTAAATACCTGCTTCACAGAAATACAAAGTACAACATTTATAATATATGAATTTTAATGTATAAGGTGCACTTTCTTTACAATAGTAATGCAAGAAATTTTAATACTTTCAAAATACTTATTGTACTATAATGACTAGTTTTGTATTATTTTTTTCTTTTAAACTGAAATATTTGTGTGTACATATACATATTCCTTTAAAGTTTAAACTAAAATATCTATAGATATATTTCCTTGAATAAAATTCCTTCTAAAATAATAAAAAATGAACCATTTTAAACAATTAATTAAATATATTTAAAAAATAAAATTTGAAATTCTCTCTTTTTTTATCTCTTTAAAAAAAATGTCTCTTTATTTGTAATGAAATGGAGATTGAAGGGTTTGAGCCACATAATACAATGTTCTGGTACTATATATATATCAACAGATGGCATTCTACCAAAAACATCATCAAGCGTATGTTTACATAAACGTCAGAGCATGCATTCACTATCTCTAACTTTAATTCCACTTTCAGATCATGATTTCAAGCTATTTGCTATCATCAGTGAAAGACAGGAATTTTAGAAACTAGATCTAAACACAAACTCTGAGTGTTTATGAAACAGTTTCTATTCAGCTTGCAAGCATGAATCTTTTAGACATGTAATGTCTTCAAACTCAGCATAGCAAGCCAGATAGCTATATGAGTCTGATCTCAGTTGCAAGCATGAATCTTTTAGACGCTTGCAAGCTGAATAGAAACTGTTTCATAAATGCTCAGAGTTTGTGTTTACTAAGATCAGACCCATATGGCTATCTGGCTTGCTATGCTGAGTTTGAAGACATTATGTGTCTAAAATATTCACGCTTGCAAGCTGAACAGAAACTGTTTCATAAATGCTCAGAGTTTGTGTTAAGATCTAGTTTCTAAAATTCCTGTCTTTCACTGATGACAGAAAATAGCTTGAAATCATGATCTGAAAGTGGAATTAAAGTTAGAAATAGTGAATGCATGCTCTGATGTTTATGTAAACATATGCTTGACGGTGTTTTTTGGTAGAACGCCGTCTGTTGACATAAATACAAGTGTTAGCAAGTTTTTAACTTGGTTTTTATTTTTCATAAATGTACCTTTGAGGTCTTTCTAGCAATGATATATATTGCAGAGGCTTCTACTCTGTGGTGATGCTGAACTGAGATCAGACCTATATAGCTATCTGGCTTGCTATGCTGAGTTTGAAGACATTACGTGTCTAAAAGATTCACGCTTGCAAGCTGAATAGAAACTGTTTCATAAACGCTCAGAGTTTGTGTTTAGATCTAGTTTCTAAAATTCCTGTCTTTCACTGATGATAGCAAATAGCTTGAAATCATGATCTGAAAGTGAAATTAAAGTTAGAGATAGTGAATGCATGCTCTGACGTTTATGTAAACATACGCTTGACGGTGTTTTTGGTAGAACGCCATCTGTTGACATAAATACAAGCGTTAGCAAGTTTTTAATTTGTTTTTTTTTGTTTTTCATATATATATTAAAATAAAATTTATATGCTGTACAGGATTAAGGCCTTCCCCACCACAATAAAATGGCAACAGAGAAGATATTATTAAGTAGCATCCTGCTGGCATATACTGAGGATAGGTTTTACTTTTTTGATTTTTGTTTTATTGTTTAACTAAGAATATGCATATTTATTTATCAATTAAATTTTGACAGATTAGTTGGAATAAAATGCATTTTTAAATGTTTGCACGATTATCATGAAAATAAACCATGGTACTGAAAATCAAGATCAAAACGCCTTCAGCATCAGGAATCCATTGTAATTGTTTTATAATATATATATTTGTATTCTGGTTTTTTTTTTTATTATGAAAAGTTGACTTTTAACATTTTAAAGAATATGTCACTTTTAAATTTATGAATTACTGAAATTGGTCTTAAACATAAAGATGTGCCTGGAGATTGAAAAAATTTTTTTTTCTTTTTGATAAGGTTTGTTTATTATTCTTTTATTTTTATTTGAAAAGTTAATATTTCATTGTTTGAATTCAATTCCAGTTTTTCAACAATGCTTTTAATAAAATGTATAAAACGAAATGTAAAGATTAGAATAAGATTTTTATTCATTAAAAAAAAAAAGTACAAAGAAAGACAAAGTCAAAAATTAAACAAATAATGCGCATCAAGGTAAAGCAAAAAAGAGTACTTAAAAAGTTAAGACTGATTTAGAAACTTTAAATATCCTGCATTAGAATTGGCTAATTATGCATTAATCATCGTAAGAGAAAGAAACTTAATTTGTTTAAAAGCCAGTTAATACAATTGTGTTTATCTGAAAGTAATACTATTGAGTATACACTTAAAAGTTAATTTACCAATGATACTTTTTTTTAAAAAAAGTGTTTCTTAACATTTTTTTATTAAAGTTTAACGTAGAATATATATAAAAAATTGAATTAGTCTGGCATGACAAAAAAATGGATTTTCCACATATATTAAATAAGACAATTTAAAGTATCATGAATATAAACTTCCACAAGAATTACATTTCAAAAATTCTGGAAAACGCAGCAATAAATAATCAAATTTTTAAATTTTGACTGACTTTGTTATTGTTAATAAAAGTGATGAAATTATCATGATATATAAAAAAAATTAAAAAATATAAATAAACAAAAATTACTAACAAAGAAAAAGGTATGTCAAAAATTTATTTTTCAATCCAAATTAATTACTCGACAATCAAGCTAGCTTTTTAAAACATAAATTTTAAACATCTATCTTTATGATGATCAATTAACTCTCTTCTCTGAAGATGATGTCAAATTTCAAACTCTAGATGGTGCACATTCTTTAATGAAAGATTAAGAAATATTTAAGCAATCATATTTGAAAATAATTATCAGTATAATGACTGCAAAAAAAAATCCAGCTGCAAAATAGCACAAACACATAGATTTGTGAAAGAAGGGTGGATGAAGATATTTAGGAATGCTGAATGCATGCATAATCTTTTATTTATTGTGATATATATAAACAATTTTAGTTCCATATATCTATCAGCTATAAAAAAATTAGTAGATTTTTTTTATGAAAACCATTTTTCCATAACAATTTTTTTAGATAATGTAAATAATTTTTAGGTCATCTTGCATTTAGTGTTTCTATTTTTGTTTCCTACCTAATATTTTAAATTTCAAATCTGGAGTAAATCTTCTATATTTTAATGGGTGTATGAGAATTTCCAAGTAAATTTCTATCCAGCCTATAGTCAATCCAAATAACCACCAGTAAAAAAAAAATATTATATGTCTAGAAAGAAAATCAAGTTATTTTCAAATCAATACGTCATAAAAAATGTACATAAAAAAAGTTATTACTAATCAGGTATCTCAGGTCATGTGTGGTGAGGACATTAATTTCATTCTCATAACTGAAAATAACTAAATACTAGTCAATGAATAATATTGAAAGATAAGTGGGATTGACTATAAAAAGAAATGTGAAAGAAGTAAATGATTTTCTGGTTCAGATTTCAATCTTAGATTATGTAGATCATTGCTGAAACCCATGATTTAACACTTTTCTCACTGTGAATAAACACAAAATATTTTATTTTATATAACAATTGTAAAAAAGAAAAGCATTAAATTTTTAATGAAAATCAAAATTTTATTGGAATTTAGATGAAGAATAAATGTTATCAAATGCCTGTCTGAAAATATGTAATAATGACATTTTACCTATAAATATATATTAGGTCATTTCTATCCCCTTAAGAAATTGTTTAAATGTTTTTAAAAAACTTCAAATAACTTTTAGTAATTGTATTCAACTAATATATTCATAGGGTAGTAAAAAACAAAATGTTTTTGAGTGGTATTTATTTTCATCTCTTCTTCGGGTATCGCTGGTCTAATATTGAAATAGGACTAGAGGGATTCATACTGAATTTAAGGTCATGTATTAACCAATTAGGCTATTTTGTCAGAAACAAAATAATCAGCTTTTGACAAATTAACCAAATTGGTTAGAGAATCACCTTAAATTTGATACAAATCTAAACACCATTGAATCAATTCCAATGTTAATATTGTAACTAGTTAACTCAGCACAACAGAAAAAAATAACTGAACATATTTGAAAAGGTATAAAAAATTGATTTTTTTTCTAAAAATATTTACCAATTGAATTAGTTAGATGATGAAATATATAATTATATATTATCAAAAGAGTTCTAAATATATGACTTGAACTACATAGAAACAGCATATATCAAAATTATATTGAGAGTAAAATGTACAAATAAACCAAAACATTTTTCATTCTACGGGACACATTAGAATTTTAAAAAATTTATTTGAACTTTTAAACATAAACATTTGTGTTTTTTGTTTTTTGTTTTTTTTTTTTCAAAAAAAAAGTTACAACCTATGTACAGCATATAAGACACTAATCATATATATATAGTGGCTCTAGTGTGTTGGTAAGAATTATTGGTATTTAAAATTAACTGACTTTTGGAATCAAAAGTGCTTTTAAAAAATCTCATATAATTAGTTGAATATTCTAAAATCTTACCAAATCTTGAGGGGAAAAAACAGACAAGGAGTTGATGAAAACTTCTAACTCACTGTAAGCTAATTACTGTCTTAACGAAAATGAAACTTGCTAAGACAATTAATCCTGTAATAGACTACTAAATGCCATCAATTTGAAACAAATTTGCTTAACTGTAATCTTCACCCTTATTTCTTTTCAAACACCACTGAAGAAAACTTAATGAGCTAATAATGAAATATATGTATATGTATGTATGTTTTCCACTTAATGGCTGGTTAAGATAACACTAAGCAATAAATTTCTTCTAACATGTGATAAAATTTCATTATCAACAAAGGGTATTAAACATCCCCCCACCCTTCCTAAAACACAACAATTTAAAGAAATATTAATAAACCATAATAAGCATGTTACATTAAAATGAATGACATATATAAAAATATTAAAATGCTATATATGTTTTTAAAATACAAAAGTTTTATCTGCAGTAAATAAACTATATCAAACATTATTTTATAGCGTAAATAAATAAAATGAGTCAAAATAAAATTATGATACAACAATCAAGATTGTTTGAAAATTCAATAAAGACTAAAATAAATTAAAAATATAAGTAGCATAACTTTATATATACTAGCTTATTATATCATTTTCCACTCATTTTTAATAACCAATCATTAATTAAATTTATTGAATATATATTCATACAATAATGTTTGCCATTCCTAATATAATTTCTTTCATATATTTTGTCTTATTATTGATTTTTTATGTAATTTAGAGATTTAATATATTTTATAGCATTTATTCCCATCCATATGTTAAGTAGTGAAACAGATTTATCGTCTCTTTTATTAATTGCACTGTTACGTACTTGGGTTCTTTCATCACACTCTTTCCCTGCATGTCTGTTATAAACTCTATTATAAATGCCAAAAATTACTTTTATATTTGACCACTTTTATAATATATTATCTTTTATTTTATAATTATATATTATTTTTTCCAGACTATTATTATGGACATATATGGAAACAGATAAAAGACCAATAATAGATATCCAATTAATAGAAGAGATGATAATTTAGCTTTATATATGTATTCACTACTTAAAATATGAACATGAAATAGATGCAAACTTTCTTGTGGTATCACATATCAATTGTCATTATTCAAGGTTAATGAAAAAAAAAAAAAACAATTTTAATAATAATAAAAAAGTTCACTATTGGATAGTCTCCAGTCTAATGAATGACTAATAAAAATTATTAATATACTTTCATTAATTAATTTGTGTCAAAGTTGTTACAGCAGCTCAATTGATACTTATCAAATAAACTGTAATAACTTTTCTATCTATCTATATATATATTAAACAATGATAAATACATGTGTAAGAGATTGTAGTTGGGGGCCAACTGATAAGTGCTAATTTAGCATAAAATGTGCCTCTTGGGAATCATAGATTTTTTTCACATTTAGTCATATGTTTATAATTAATCCCTCCACAAGATGTTAAAAGCGGATAGAAACTAGTCTCTACTTTGCGTGAGAGTGGTGTAGTGAAAATTATAATACAGAAATTTTATTCATTATCGGATAATCTCTACTCTAATGAATGACTAATAAAAATTAACATACCAATTAATGACTTATTCAAACAAATTCACTTACTGTTCATTGCTATTGCTGAAATAAGTGACACCACTTCCACCTCCCAATTGTTAATATTTCCATGTGAAATAACACATAAGTTTTGAGTGAATGAGGAATTAACTGATTAGAATGAGTTCATTGTCAGATCAAAGCCTAGTGGCATGTTCACTGGGTATTCACAAGTGTTCCAAATTTGATTTAGATCTGACTAATTATCAGATATTAAGATTGGTGGAGCTACTGCCATAATAGTAACTACTTCTGGATTGATATTATTGAAACAGCAGAATTTGACCCCTAAACAACTGGGGTTCGAATATGTGATGTAAGTTGTAGTTTCAACTATTAATTTTATAATATTCCATTGCATTAATTACTGACAATTCAACAAGTTTTTGAAAGATATTAAAAGCAAATATAGTCACTGATTTTTTTTATCCAGAAGTGGTTAAGTTGCAGTTAAACGTTGTAATAGTTTCTAAATTTAATTGATGAAAGTAAAAATTTTCGTGATTGAAAAAAAAAATGAAAATGTATCCAATATTTTAAAAAGTCTGAGTTGGTTATATGATTTAGCCTTCCTAGTTGACATTATAAAATCATTTAAATACAATAAATATATGAATTCAGTGTAAAGATCAATTGATTACTTAACTTTTTTTTTTTTTTTTTTAAAAAATAAAATTTATTAGCTAAAAAGATACATGAACAAAAGCGTCTATATACTTGAGTTTTGACTTAAATACTGACGCTAGACCTTATTGTCTTTTTACATCAAGTGAAGCTGAGGGGTATTTAATTTTCTTAGAACAGATTGACACTGGCCCAGGATTCAATGTGTAATCTATTGGGTGCCAGAAGTCGGTCTCTGACACAAAAACATTGATTTTTAATGCAAGTTAATTTTATTTCAAACCCATATTAGGGAATTACTTCCATTTTCCTAATTACGAAAATCATTTTTCTGATTTTCAAAAAATTAAATTGTTGCTAGATTTATTTAGCAACCTTTTTGCCATTTTGTTGGAAATGCCTATGAATCAGTACAATGTTGAAAACTTGTGAAATAAATGTAATGAAATTAATTTATTAAAATTCTATCGCTACGCAATAAAAACATTTATAAAATAGTGATAGCTAATGCAATAACACATGTAAATCTCTTTGGACCGTCATATATATATACATGAACAAATGTTTTCAGTCAAAAATGTAAACAAATCAAAAAATAAAAACTGCTTGACTAATAAAAATTTGCAATCAATTTTATAATTCGCTCTACAGAAATCGAAGCAACATTAATTAATGCAATATTCAGCATCACATTAAATTCTTTATTTCTTTTTATTACCTTTCTTTATAACAATATAAGATAAATATAAATAAAAAAAATATGACAGATAACTTTCATGCTTTTTTTTTCTTGGCAGCCCTTCCATAAGTCACAATGAATCTAATCTATGTGGCCCTAGGTCTTAACAAGACTTGAGCCAATAGGTCCAAATTTAAAATCGTGAGATTGCTGGAATCTTTGTTCTTTTTTTTACATTTTTCACAACTGAAAATTGATTCTATAAACTTTTAATTCATTGCCAACTATTGTTAATTATTTTGGACGAGATTGAATTTGAATCTGATTTAATATATATATAACTTAAAAGTAAACTGCCATAACTACAAAAGCAATCTAAGCAACAGTGCGCATAAATTAATATATAACCATTTTAAACGTTTCCACATATTATTAATTCAAATTAAAAATTCTTAAATAAATATTGAAGTTAAAAAAGAATGAGAGATTTGTAAACAAAAATTTAAAAAAAAGTTTAAGAGAATAAAATCTTTTGAATATATGCAAATTAACTCATTTAAATATTTCGAATTTAAAATAATAATTGAAAAAGAAAAATAGAACTTTAAAGTAACAATAAAGATAAAAAATTAAAAATAATGACAACACTTTTCTTTATTTATTTTAATACATGTAATTAAAGTTATTCTCGCATCAATTACTACATTTTCTATAAATTCTTCAATCTGATATTTATATGGAATGCAATTATTTATGCATTCTAAAAGTTTCAGTATCTTTATAATAGTAATTCATCATTAGAAAAAATTCTCAATAGATTTTAAATTAAAAAATTGTGGAAATGTATCAACACAGCAATAAACTTTTAATTAGAATTGTCATTGAAAAATTGAAATAAATCTAATTAAAATTATCAACTGAAACAACTTACAAAAGAAACAAGATAAAATATGAAGAAAATTTATAATAACATATAACTAATAATAACAAGCCTTTATTATGTTGAGCAACTGTCTAATGGCAATAAAACTCATAGCTAAAAGACCTCCTTCAAATGACTTCAAGTTAATATTCAAACAACAGCACAGTTGAATGATTTTCAGGTCACTTGTTTTTCAACACTTCAAATGACATTCATATAAGACTTTTCCAAAAAGGAATGAGAAAATAGTATTGACAGTGATTTTTATTGCTCAGTATAATAGCTATTTAGAGTAAATGAGTAGGGGTCAATAAACCTTCTCTTGATAATACACAAACATTTATAACATTATATGCTACAAAAGTATGTCAACACATAACATTTAATATATTTTGCTTGAAGGTGTTTAATTGGCTTTTGATGTGGAGAATTTTTGTTAAAACTGGATTAAAACTTTTTCATATCAAAGAGTATGGACATGGGTGAACCTTTGTTTTTAGCTCTCCACAATCATTTTCAGGGTTATTACATAAAAAATATGCTAAACAACTTTTGCCTTATAAATTCACTCTGTTTACTCTTTTTTAAACTTTTTATAATGTATACATATAGTATTTTCTATTAAACATTGTGTTCACATATTCATGGGGAATTTTTTTTATATGCATTACTACTGAACTTGCCATTTACATATTAACAATCCATCACTGGTAGCATCAAATGTTTTATTTAGCCATAAACTACAGTATGAGAGACTTTCTGAATAAAAACCAAGCATTAAAACTTATTCCTGCTGTTCAATTAACTTCTATAGAAATAAAATAAATAAAAGTAACTATGAGCCCAAAGACAATGAATTTTGCAATAAGCCTGGTGAAGATAATATCATAATACCAATGAAATATTTATCTCATAATTCTCCAACATTCATCAAACTAAGTCATATTAACTTCGGAGGTTGTTTTACAATAGCATGTTGAAACCACTGGACGGCAATTATTTCTATGCTAGCACACAGAAATATGCTGTTTATGTGGCTGCCTCCACTGCTATAGAACGTTCTATTTCTAACGCGTAAGCCTAGAAATAGTCCGTTGATACGGAGGAGAGCAACGGCTGACTGTGTTTATTTCTATGCCAATGCACAGAAACATGAACATTTAGCCAATCTTGCTGCAAAAGCTATCATGTCAGCTTATGGCTCAGATTCGGGCTAAGCATTTCGGACTAGCGATCATATTTCACTTTTGTTTACAGTATTATCTGAGGATGGCTGGAATTACGATTGTCGAAACTATTTTAATATTCATTAAGACCACCTCCCCCTCTATCTTGCATCTTTTAGGAAGGTCTACTAACAATTATCAGCAGAGTCTCATGCTTCCCTAGCCCCAATTTCCTGCTGAAAAAATGGGCCAAGTGTAGTTCAAAGCGCGCTTCCCATCAAATCACGCTCTAAGTCATGTTTCGTGTGACAACTGTGGGCTGATTAATCGAATAGCTGCAAAAAATAGGACAACATGTTTTGCTGAATGTCAAAGAAAGAACAAGGCTTCTTCTCTGACTGCTGGAACCGACGGTGGTTTATCAAACAAAACACCTTGAAGCTGCATGCCTGCTGTTTTTTTTTTTTAGTTTTTTTTTGCCTGAAGAGCCCAAAAAGTTTCTTTTAATTGCTGTATAGATTGATGTTTTTTGAGGGTGAATTACCATCAAAACTTGGTAAATCTTCGAGTTGTTGGCGTTCCGTTCTGTTAGCAATTGCAAACACCCTTCCCTTCCCCCCCTCTCCCAAAGTTGGACTTTGGCTTGTAAATGTTACCGTTAAATGGACAATAGATTTATTTATCAAAATAAAAACAAAACAAACCGAAAAAAAGAAAGAAGCAGTTGAATCGGCTGATTTTTTGTTTGTCGTACAATACCGAACTGAAAATAGAAAAGGGTTTAATGAGAATTAAATCAAAACAAACAAAAAATTGGTTAACTACTTTTTAAAAATCATTGGTTTTAATCGATCCATTTTTTTTGGATTTGTTTTTTTTTTTGTTGTTGTTGTTTGGAGTAGCCAAAATAGATTTGATCGCCGCCGTACTTTTATTTTAAATGTGATAAACAACAACAACCAAAAAAAAAACAACAAAAAAATACGTAGACGGTAAAAAAAAAAACCAGTCCCCTTTGAAAATATAAATAATAAAAAAAATAGAATCAAAAGCCAAAAAAATGAAGTACTTTTATTTTGTAAATTCATTTATTTGTAATTTTTTTGTTTATGCATTTGTTTATTTTTGTTTTTTTTGTTTTGGTCGTGTTTAAACAAAAAATTTGATTTGATATTACTTTTATAAATGTGATAAACAAAAAAAAATCAAAAAACCAAAGCCAACCAAAAAAAAAGAAAAGAAACTTGGCCCCGGCAACATTATATTTATCTTTGTTTACAAACCAAGCCCGCCCTCCAGCGGTTTCAACACGCTATTGTAAAACAACCACTTTGGATGTTTATTATCATAAGAATAGCTACATATGAATTACAGGGTGACTATAAAGACCAATTTAATACCCATTTAATATAAAACTTCGAAACATGTTCATGAAAAAAACAACTTCATGATATCTATTCGGACTTAAATAAAACCACAGACAAAGCAGAAAGCAGTGCTAACCATATATAGAAAGCATCATTTGAAACTTTTATTCTATTCTATAGCTTTGCTTTCTAATTCATAATTATATTTTAATATCATTACCAACTTTTTTCATACCATTTTACAAAACTCTAGATAGTCTTAAAAGTCAATGATAATATTGTAGATTGACATCTTATAACATTCCTAAAAATAAATGCATTTTAAGTGCCTTTATTAGATCAATATTTGAGATATGCAACATTATGTGGCAACCAAATTGTGAATTACCCTTCATGAGAATAAGAGTTCACAAGTTGGATTTTTCTTTAATATCTATAAGATTTATGGCAATTTCTCACTTATGGTTAGTATATTGCTGATGGAGTTTCTTTAAGATCTGTTCTGTGAGTTTTGTAATATTATTATAATAGTAAAAATCAGTCATATATCACATGACCTATATAGCTTGAATTACCAATATGTAATATATAAAGAGCCTGCTACTAGCTCTAAACAAGCTTAATTATTTTATTTTATTTTATTTTTTATTTTTTATGATAAATGCTACAAGAGAAAATACATGAAGCTTTTATCTATGATGGTCCCCATCCCCAGACCGGTTTTGAGCTATTGCAATACAGAATATAGCTAATTTATAATATTATATACTTTAGTTAAATAATAAACAAATATAGGATTATTAAAATGAATGCATTCATAGCAATAAAAAGTAGTAAAGTACTATTTCTAATAAAATATCTGATGATTACCTTAACTATTATCAATAAATGTTTTGAGATCACATATCTAAAATTAAGCATCAAAAATAAAAATGTCACATTAATCTTTGATGAATTTTAAAAAATGTAGAATAATAAATTAAAAATGTAGGGGGTTTGAATTCAGACTTTCAAGCAACTTTCAACTATCCACACTATCTCATATTAATGATACATATGACCACACACATGTAGAAAAGATAAATAATGGCCATTATATGTATTTCATGCTGAACCAGCACTCATCAGATGGTCCAGATTATCATCCCCCATATATATATATATATATATATATCCCCCATATATATATATATATATATATATAGTCAGTGTTCAGTTTATATTAAAATAGCAAATCTTTATACTTTAATGAACAGGCTTCAATCTACTTCAATCTCCAACTCTTCAGCCATCCATAACATTGAAAATCTGATGATAGAATGCCCAAATCCCATGCTGGTGCCAATATTGTTGTCATGCCCACATTGACCTCAAGTCACTCTGCCCCCTCATGTGTAGGACAGTATCCATTTAAATACATAGAAAAGAGTCAGAGTGCCTTGAAGTAAACATGGGCATGACAACAATATTAGTATGAGCATAAAATTTGGGCATTCTATCATCAGATTTTCAATGGTACGGATGGCTGAAGAGTTGACGGTTGGAGTAGATTGAAGCCTGTCCATTAAAGTATAAATATTTGCTATCTTGGACCAACTGATGAGTGCTGGTTCAACACAATATATATATATATATATATTGGTGATTATTTATCTTTTCTGCATGTGAGTGGTCATGTGTATCAGTCATATGAGATAGTATGGATAGTTGAAGGTTGCTTGAAAGTCTGAATTCAAATCACAATTAAGTTGCAGGTATAAGAATGCCTGTATTTCAAATAATAAATTAAGTAAAATATTTATATCTTGGGTTAGACTAAAATTTAAAGATAATCAAAGAGCAATGTCTCATTAAAGAAGGGGGGAGTGAGAAGTAAAAAAAAAGCATATATAAATGGTGTATGAACTATAATTCTGTTTGAATAATGCATTGTGTTCCCATAGAGAAAATGTCATTAATTTTGAAAGTTGATAGTAAACAAGAATGACATTAATAAATACATAAAAATGAAATTAGAAGATTATAAGCTTAACTATAGGCTTTATTAAAACAAAAATATTACTCACTTCTTAAAATATAGACAAAATTAATAATAAAATTTAATAAGTTGTTGCATCACTGCTCTCATAGATAAACAACTAAGAGACATTCACATATAACACAACTCCACCACACCATACCATTCATTACCTTCCTATACTTCTCAAAAATTGAAATATTCCTCTTTTAAAATTATCAATCATTTCCTCCCCCCTAATTGTTTTACCCCTTCACCTAATTGTTTTCCTCATATCCTAATCACTTATAGTGTATTTCATTTAAATGCAAGTCCAATCATGTTGTTCTTTATAATTCAATTAAAAAATAATATTCCATTACTCTTTTCAAAAACTAAAGTTGTGTGGATCAAAACTCAACTTTTCACATCTGGTGGTTGAACGTCACTTAACTATTCAAACACTAAACCATATGTTGTTTTTTTTTAATAATAATAATAATAATTATTATTATTCAAAATTTCCACATTATGAATTCTACTTTTTAAATTATATATTCTATTTTGTTCCATGTAATGCTACATTGAATCAAAATATTCAAAATGCCTATTTTTTTAAGATTATTTCACTCTTAATAAAAGTTTCTTACTCATATTACTTTCACCATCAATTTCTACATGTTTAAATATAAAAAAGTATTGGCATATTATATAAATATAATAAGTAAATAAATCATTGTTTCTAACCCTAGTGCAAATGTCTAATCTACATTCCTTCTCAACTAGTTTTAAAACTACTATTAGTGAATGAAACTGATAAACAGATAGTTAAGAAAAAATAAGGATATGAACACCTTAATAATTCTGAAAAGAGAGAAAAAAACATTAAAGAGAATAAAAGTTCTCCAGATAGTGATAAGACATTTTAATGCCAGTATTGTTCATGCTTTAATATTGTTTTGTTATTTACAAATATTTAAGATAAGTGAAGGAAAAGAATATTTATGAACTTTTAAAGAAAGATTAAAGAATAAAAATTATTTTCAAACTTGTTAAAAATAATATTATTTTCTTATGCATAAAAAAATGATAGAAATATAACATTGGAACTTGAATTCTTTTTTGTATAAATTGTAAAATATTCTACAATAGTAAAGTATTTAAAATTACTTCTGGAAAATATATCTAGAAACAAATATAATTCTTTTGTATATGAAAAGTTATAAACTGAAATTGAAAATGTAGCAAGCATTTGAACTATCATTGCAATCAATGAAGTGAAAAGTACTCAAGAAAGAAAATTCCCAAAGAAGATTCTAATGATTTATTGCATTACTTATTGATTTATTATTTTATTTTTCTTACTAATAAATTATTTTTTATTTGCAAACATTAATTATTATTTCTTACATTCACTACAATAATAATGATGGAATAAAAATATTTTATTATTTCATGAAGAACACACAAACTGTGTACAACTTGCATATAACACTTGCTAATAAAATAAAGCAATAAACACTCCACACATGACCCATAGAATAACCTCCACCCCATATCTTTAAGAACTAGCTGTTCTATGTGTTATATCTGGAGAGTATGGTAGCCAATGAATGAATATTTATAGGAAGTATGAGATCTAGATAAATAATTTCTAAACCATATTATTTTATCTGTGTACTTTACTGCTATGGTTGCTAATGATAAAGTTACCATTATAATATATATATATATATGTGTGTGTGTGTGTGTGTGTGTGTATTTATTTATAAATTGAATCACCAGTTACTGGTAAGAACAATGTTATTGGCCCTTACATTACTCATCATAAACTGAAACGTCAGTTCTAATTGACTTTAACATTAATAAAAAAAATTAGTTGATTATATGACAAGCAACTTTTATTTTATGTTTTTTATTACCCCCCCCCCAACAAATGCTTTTGACTTCAGTAAATTTAAACAAATGATTGCTTTTCTTTTTATATTAAAAAATACATAATCAAATGCATAAATCCTATATAGGTAAATATACTGAAAAATTTTTCATTTTAAATTTGATCAATTCTTCCCCTATCTAGCACTACAGATCTATAAATCCACAATATAAATCAACTGAACTTTATCATTTGCACTATATCGCAACCACACAGTAGCAGAAAATGACAGACTACTCTCTAGGCATTTCACCCAATAATATTCACCTATTATATAAGCTAGAAATATCAAACACCTGAATCTCTCCAATGGTATGATAGCTCAATATTTTTTCCATTACATAATTTTCATGTCATATTGTTGGTTTTAATAATTTGTTTTTATTTCATCCAATTACATTCTTATGTCCTTCTAACTTTTCTAAATTCAAACTACTCTTCAGACAGAAAGATGACTTATCTAAGAGAAATCACATTTAATACCCATAATAGCACCATAGCAACAAGTGAGATAAAAATTAATTCCAATTTTTTTACATTCCACTAAATAAGACTTTTTCCTATTAATAGACACTTCCTGAGTTATAAATTACACAACAAATATTACATTCTGGAAAAACACTTTTCCTACAAAATATATGCTTTGACAGATTACATCATAATAAATAAAACTTCCATAACATCTTACTTCAAACTTGTACAACCTCTTCCTTCTTATTCTTCTGATTATTTTTATAGTTAATAAATATATATAAATTATTATTTCTATTATACAAATCTCTGATTTTTTTCATATTCTCAAAGAATAATAATAATAATAATAATAATTAATATTATTCATCTATTATTATCAGCAAGGATATAATAAAAATTAAATAAACTTGTATTCTGTCTTACTCTGAGGCAGTTAATCTTAATTGACCACTGTCCTAAGTAAAACACTTTATAATTAAATAATTATAAATGGAAAACTTCATACACTAAATATTTCCACAATATATATATATATATATATATATATTACATATATATATATATATATATATATATATATTGTAATGGACAAAAGATTTTGGATTCACATATACTGACCACAAGGGTGCCAGTAGTCTGAAAATCAGAACTAGACATTTATTTTAAGGGTGGACAGGATATGCGAACCTGAATGCAGCGAACTAAACTCAGAGGGAAACAAAAGATCTATTGTTTAGACAACTGAAAAATAAAAGTACCAAGACAAATGTCAGCCAAATAAATTTAAACAATAAAATAAAGAAATCTAGCCACAAATATAAAAGTGACTTAGATTTGAATATGCATATTTATCAGAGAGTGCACATGAGTATAGAAAACATGAATACATTAAATGCTTTGGTGGCAAAATTCTCTCACCTAAAATTAAAGGAAATGGATAGGATAATATCTTCCTGCTGGTGATCTATAAAATTACAAAAACCAGAACTCTAGTTTCCTGATTCAGAGATATGAAAACAGTTACGGTCTTGTAGGAAATCAATGAAACCAGCACGGACAATCAATCAGTAGCATTCTAACTACTAACATTAGAATGACATAGGACTTCTGCACGTAATACTGCATTTGTTGATTTCACATACAAGACAGTAAAAAAATATTTGATTATGATCGTACATAATCTAGAAAGAAATCTCTACTTTCAGAAAACCAGAACAAAGAACCCAATAAATAGCCAGCCAAAAGATTCTGTTTGCAAAAAGCACAAACTAAACATGTTTAGAATTAATTATTTTACAACAACAACTAAGGGCAGGTGAGCAAATAAAAATTATGAAAACTGCCAAAGCATTTAGCAATAGTTAGTGAAATAATTAGGCATATATTAAACATATAAAAATATACACACAACGTGCACCTTCTGATAACCAAAAATTGAACACAAACTTGGAATCTTAAAACTAAGATTCCAAGACACACTACAAAATACAATAAGAAAAAAAAAAAACAATTATTAAATATGAGGTTAAATATTGATTAAGAATACAGGTTTATTAAGATTGAGTGGAGATTTAATTAAAAGAATTTACCTTGTCTAGAATAAAAGAAAATATTTACCTTATGGTAAAGCAATGTTCACGTAAAGTGTGCACTTTTGTATTAGTTCATATTCCATGAATTTTTGACAGCGGCAAGGTAGAGGTATGGAAGTTCTGGTTTCTTCTAGATGTTCATGATATGACTGAAGGAGAGATGGAAGTTAGGGATTCATCCTTTGCTTAAGTTAGCAATACATCTTGATGATGGCAACACTCAGAGCAGTAGATTTGGACATCTTGTAAAGCAACAAAGTCTGTTAATAATTACAAGTTTTTAGAAAAAATTAAATGTCCAAACTGCTATCCAAAATGGTATGAGTCTCAGCAGGCTATAATTAAAAGGTGTATGGAATACTGAATCTCTCACTTTGAAGTAGCTTATTAGGCAAGAATAAAAACAAAAACTATTGTCCCAAAATTTGCGGGATCATTTATACCAGGCTACATTTTCCATGAAAACCTTTCCTGCTGTCAGATTCTAGCCTAAGGGAAAGGCAAATCTTAATCTCCCGCTCTTAGAATTAAATTTGAACTAATAAAAATAAGAGACGAGAATGTAATCAACATATTTGCTTGTTTTTAGTCAACTTGATTAAAAACAAGCGGTGACAGAAACTATTTTAAAATCAAATTTATATAATAAATAAAAAACATTTTAAATACAAATGAGTATGTGTATACATATACTCTTTTTAAATATTTTTTAAATGACTTCAGATTTAAATTTGATCTACTAAGTTAGTCTTATTTATTTATTTGTTGTCATTTTTTTTTGCTTTAAACGACGATTGGTACGGACTGCTGCATCACTTTATATATATATATATTATTACACCAATATTAAATGAATTGTTTAACAATATAAAAAAAAATCATGAGACTTATTATCCAATCATTCCATAAGGTGAACTTTCTAACATTAAGCATATACTAAAAGCATACCCTCAATCGCTACTATCTTACCTCCATTAAAATATCAATGATACTCCTAGGATTAACAACAAAATAAGTAAATTTATGCTGAATACTAAAATTCCCTATATTAAATTTAATAATAATAATATATAATCCAATACTTATCTACTTATTTAAATTATTTTTATACAAATCATTTACTAACATTTCTTAAATAAATAAACATCTCAGGTAAATATTGTTTCATAAGTGTATAAGTTCATTGACATAGTAAATGTGGAGAGAGATTTTACTCACATCCAGCTGCCATTCTTCACCATTTAACTAATTAACTAACTTTTCTTAAAAATTGATTATTAAAAAAATTAAATATTATTAACTAACACTTATAACGCTATTAATTACCATAATTAATTTTAAAATAATTTACTATCATAATGGATTATGATTCAATTAGTCCTATTCTTATATGGCATGTTAATTACTCAACTCTTCACGATAGTCATGGAGAATGATATCAAAAATTTAAATTAATTAATATTTTTAAATACAATATCAAATGTTTTGAATAATCATCATATTTTTCTTATCTATTATCTTATATCAAATTATGTGCAACAATTCGAAATGTATTCAATTATTATAATATATATTTGGCAAGGATGCATAACAATGGGTTGGAAACAAAAAAATAAGACCATAAACACTTGATTAAATAATTTATATTTTTATAAGACTTGATTAATTTATAAAAAAAACATTAACATTTATTATAGCAATATTATACAAATTTAAAAATAATTTATATCCTTAGCTCTAACAAACAATATTTAAAATAGTATAACAAAATTTTACTAAATAAGATTAACTAAGTAATTAGTATAAAACTAAAATAATTCATATTTCAATCTGAAATAATTTACAGATAGGATCTAGTATATTACAGTACTTTATCTCAATAATAGTAATACATTTCTTACTATATATATATATTGTAATGGTAAGAATTGTCCCTCCACATAATAAAATCTAGAACACAGGCAAAATACACTAAAGCTGATTGATCCAGATGCTGGGATCCAGAATCTGACCAACATTCAATCCTTTCACTACTGCTCAATGATCTAAGATCCTATGGATGATATTTCTCAATTTACACAGACATTCAATTTAACCAAAGTTCTTTTCCATCCGGTAAAGGTCGAGACAGTAAGCGATTGCCGGACTATTCCACCATTTTAAAGATAAAATGAATGTGGGTTCTATTTACAATTCACTTATTATACATCTGATCAATCCTTGGCAACAAAACTTTAAGTATTTATATTCTTATGACTCTGGCCTCCTGTTTAATTTTATAACCTTGTCCGCATTTATTTATTTTGCAAAAATATATTTAATTGCTAAAGCTAGTAGAAAAATCCATTATTTTATTTTAGAAAAAACATTTTTAATTACGCCAACTAATTTATATTTTGTTTTTCTATCTTTTTCCTACTGCTGTTTATTGCAACAATGCTATAAAATTCTGCAAAATTGTTATTAACATTTTAGATTTATAAAAACAAGTCCACGCTATTTTAGGACTATTGCATGACGTAATTTAAAAGTTGTTTAGAAAAAATTAAAAGTTACTTTGAAAATTAGTAGAAAACTAATTTTATTATCATACATGCAGAATAACAATGGAAATGGCTTATATACATATGCAATTTCAATAATATAATAATAAAATTGGCTAAATAATTTAAACTAAAATATTTCTTAAACTAGAAATATTTATAAAATGAGTACATATCTGTAATATATATGTATACTATTAAATTACAGATTTACCGTTCACATATATATACATGATCATGTCTATATAGTAATTTGAGGTTGTTTAAATGGGTACTCTGAGAGGGTTTAAACCTGGCATAGAGATAGGTGTGGGGGTAAAATATGGAAAACAGGCAGGTGGATAAATATGACTGTTCCAATATATATATAAGTTGTATTTTCATCAAGTACAAATATTTCACAAATATATTCATTTACATTGTAATCTCATCCACTTAACCTTTATACAATATTATTATCTAATTATAATTATAAAACATATCTATTCCTTATATTTTAATATTTCATTATAAACTAAATGCTTAACTATTTTAGATATTCATTAAGATATGGTATTTTTATTATATTACTGACAATAATAAACATAAATATCAGGTATTATTTCAATATTATATCCCTTATACTCTCATTTTGTATTTTGATCTCATATGTCTAATAAAAAAAATTATAAAGTATTTTTCTTACATTCTTTAATATTCATTTTGTTTCATATTTTATCATACCATTTATTTTTGAAGGAGATATTCATTTCACATAATAGAAAAAAATAAAAGTACTTTCTGTATAAAAAAACCATAGAAGAAAATAAGAGTACCTTATGTATAAAAAACCTAAGTTTTTATTCCATTTGAATGTATTTTAAGGATTAAGAAAAGCAATTATTTATTATAGTAAATAAAATGAGCTTGATATTTATAATTCTGTTGTTGTATATCTTGTCCATAAGAGGACTCATCCTCATGGACAAATCCATATTTATTACCCACTTTGTTTAGTATCACCTTAGTAATCCACTTTTGATGTGTTGGCACTTTTGAAAGTGACAATATATAAAACAGCAATAAAGTTCAAAAAACTGTTAAGCCAGGAACAATCTTTATCAAAGCTTGTCTTACAATTTATTTTAGCAAACCTATCTATCTGTCTGTCTGTCTGTCTATCTATCTATCTATCTATCTATAGGGACTTGAACTCAGACTTTCAAGCTCCCCATAGCTATCCAATCCATTTTCTATAACTGATAAATGAAAAAATGAGTTCTAATCCCTTATAATTACATTAACTTTGGTATAGACAATATACATGTATTTAAATATATACATAAACCTGGGTCTTGTTTTATGTGGTAGATAGGTTCCTCAGAAAATGCACACAAAAAAATCACACAAAAACAGACTTAACTTATCTTGAAAAATGGGGGATAGGTTACTGTAATTTTCAAAAATCACATAAAAGCAAAGCAATAACGTAAAATTACTTTAAAATGTGTACAAAAAAAAATAAGAAAATAAAATATGACTAATAAAAAATTTCAAATTTGAAAAAAATTGATACAAGACAAACTTTTTTTTACTTGTTAATTAACTACAGTATTTAATTTTATTCAAAACAACATATTTTTATTTCATATTTTACAGTATTTTTCATTTTTTCATACATGTACAGTATTTTAATTATTATCATTATTTGACGATAAGTAAGTTTGTTTGTAAACTAGTAAGACATGAGATTAATCACAAGAGGAAATACAACTAGCACCAACTTCATTTTTTAATTGCTCTTATCGTGGACTCTCCTAAACTAAATGTTTTCCAATCCTGTTGATCCTTCCGATTGCGCTAAGCAATCTAAAATTAAAATTTTTGTTTCCAAAGAAATTCATTTTCTTGGAAGTTTTTTTATTCTCCGTTAAAGTAAACTAAAAGTTTAAATTAAAAATAACTTAGACTTACGATAATAAAAAAACATCGATTCACCTCTGTTGGACAAAATTTAATTAAAACTAACAATTCAAAATTAAATTCTTATTTTTGTCTTTAATTTTTAATTCCATTTAAAAATCAAATTTCATTGTTTTGCTTCACATTAATTTCAGATCACATTACGTAATTTTTAAATTGTTAATTATAATTAAAAATCAGATTTTAATTGTCAAATTTAATTGTGCCGACCACTATAACTTACTTTTTAAAAATAAACTGGCTGCTAAATGATTAATTATGTACTCTTTTTTTTAAAAAAAGCAAAAATAGAATGTAATTTTAAATGAAAAAAAAAAACAACAACATGCATAATATAGGCATCTATAACGTTTAAACAGATTTACATTGCAATCTTGTAAAATTTAATGTGTGCATACAGAAAAGAGAAATCCTGATTTTAAGTGAATTATGAACTTCTTTATTGCATAAAATCTATTACAGTACTATTATAAAACACTGAAAATATTGAAATTATTAGAGAGAAGTTGAACTCCAATAAAGAGTTATTACTTTAAATATGATGTGAGTGCCCAAAATTTATAATATTTAAAGTAATAGCACATTATCGGAGCTTGACTTCTGATCTAATAATTTTTATCATATACAAAGATATTAAGAAGAAATATGAACTGCATAACTTCAAAATCACATTAAATAAATCCGTATAAAACGAGACCCAGGTGTACTTATAAATTAAAACACCACTTATAGATAAGAACAATGTTATTAGCCCTTACATTCTAATTGGCTCTAATATTAAGAAAATAATTATATGCCATGTTTTTTTTATTATTTTCCCCCCAGACAAATGGTTTTGGCTTCAGCAGATTTAAATACATATACCTGGGTCTCATTTTATGCAGAGGATGATTTTAATGAGATTTTGAAGTTATGCGATTCATGTTTCTTCTTAATATCTTTCATATTTCACTATATTTATTAGATATCAAGAAATTTAAATGATTAATAACTTATTTTCACTTGAAATACTTTTTTTTTTTCAAAAATATAACGTTGTATTAGCAGCTAATGTGAATATGGCCTGAAGCTGTATTCAGAAATTTAGCTTCTAAGTAAATAACCTATTTATACTAATGAGTAAATAATAATAATAGATTTATACTTATATATAAAAATATCATAATAAATATTCAAAAAATTTAAACTTTTAAACTCTATTTTGTTATATATAACAGAAATAAATAATCTTTTAGATTTTTAAAATAAAAAACGAAGAATTTATAAACTGAAAATAATCTTTCTAATGATAATGAATAATCTTTTTGTTTTGATTGCGAGCTCATTTTTTTAATATAGAAACAGAAAACCATTAACACAGCACAAAACTAAAAGTGGTGCCAGTTGTACATCACATCACAAATAAAAATAAAGTGGCTAACAGGTTTTTCTGGGCATAATTGCTAAGAGATTCTTGACTTTGTTTAAGGAGAAGCCACAATACATCATATCACATAGAATCTGATTTTTTACCAGTTTACAAATGAATGCTAGTGGTAATGATTAAAAGATGTATGAAAAATGTAAAATTAAATACGGTAGTTAATAAAAAAAGTAAAAACAGTTTGTCTTGTATTTTTTTTTTCAAATATTTGAAACTTTTTATTAGTCATACTTTATTTGCTTATTTTTAATGCAATTTTAAAGTAATTTTTCCTCATTGCTTTGCTTTTATGCGAATTCTAAAAATACAGACCCTATCTCCCATTTTTCAACGTAAGTTATGTCTATTTTTATGCAATTTTTTTTAATGCAGGTTTTCTGTGGAATGTATCTACTGCATAAAATGAGACCCAGGTGTATATGTTTATCTTTTCATAATAAAAAATACACAATCAAATGCATAAATTCTATTATATACTGATGTACTGTGCAATTCTTGATTTTAAATTTCATCCTTTCCCCCCATAATATGTAGCACTATAAATCTACCAATCCATAACATAAATCAACTAGACTTTATCATTATTTTCAAGCTGATCCTTACAATTAATAATTACTTTTTTTTTGAAATGAACAACATTAAGAAATCAATATTAAACTTTTTATTCATAAAAAAGGTGAGTTTTAATGAATCTAGATAAGTATTCTAAGATAATTTATTAAATTGATTGATTTTTTTTTAGTTAATAAAGTAAGCAATTTTGTATGGTAATTGTGTAATAATTAGTAGAAATCAAAACATATATTATTACATATTTACTTTTTACAGAAATGTTTTATCTTTAAATATAAAATAATATATTTTTCTGTGTAACATTATGGTAGAGATTATGGTCATGGAAAATACAATTGTCTAGAAATAATGTCACTCAACAGACTGTTATAACATTTAATATCGGAAAAATTATGGAAGAATTTTAAACTTTTAAAGCATAAATTGATAGATTTACTAGATATTAAAAATAACTTGTTCAGATTTTTAAAATTAACATAAACAGAGAATATTTCACTCATTATGCAAATTGAATCTGCTCCACCTGCAATTTGATGACATGACAGGCCTTTGTTTTGGTTATAATCTAATTTTTAAAATAATTCTGAAAATCTAACATTTTTTTTTTAAAATTTATTTAATTTCTAAACAAAAATATCTATCAAATGAGGTCAAATTTAGTATATTCTGATAAATAATAATGGTTTAATATTAAAATGAAAAGTGAAAGCATAAATATAGTGAGAACAAAGAAATCTATCAGAGAAAAGGGGAAGGAGTTATAGTTAATTTCCTTTTCTAATTATTGTGAAATATTTTTTGAAACTGATTATTGTAAGGAAAAAGCTTATCTAATTAATTATTAATTTAAAAAATATCAAAATAAAATTATAATCATATTTGTTATATAAAATGATATATGTGTTGCATTGAAAAAATTGATCAATAAGTAATAACTTTGTATTTCATTTTCTAAAATTTTTTTTATTTTTATTTATTAGTTAACTTTTTTAAATAATTAATTGTTTTAACAAATAGTTTCTGAAAATTATTTTTTGATGTCTTTATTCTTCTATCTGATCTATGGATTATCAGTGTGTGTGTGACCACTTTATCATAGACTTATGTTTTAAGGGACTTGTAGTTTAATGCAATAAAATTATTTAGTAAAAGAATAAATTATCTTATATTTTGTCTTATTCACAGTCTCGAGGATGCTTGCAATCCCAAAATTAGTTATGGCATAATAATATTTCTAAATTATATATGTGATGGTGTGCTTGTGAACTCAGATCATTCTCTATAAAATTATTTGAATAGTCAAGATCATTTTTAAAGTCTGCATACTTAACTTTCCTTTATTGATATGATAATTAGTTTATTAATGGGCAGTACATTAATGTTCCAAAGTACTGATGATGATCAGCAATGATATCATGATCCCAACATTTTACATATATTATAAATATTGTGGCACGTAATAAATATGTGTGCAAATGAAATTTTAATGATTGCATTTATATGATGCCTTAAATTTGAAGATGGCTAGTTAATAATTAGATTATGCTCTTATTTCCAATCTAATCACAAAGATTGATTGTTGATTCTTGATGATGGCTTCCAGTGGAGATTTCTGCTCATTTGCTATACTCTGTAAAAATATGAATTTTAGTGCTTTATTATGAGGATGATTACCATCATTCCTTCTTACAATTTACCTTCATATCATTACTATATATATATATATATATATATATATATATATATATATATATATATATAAGATTTCTGAAAGAAGCTCTGAGAAGAGTACTTGTTATTGTACTGAAATGCCCGCTATTTGGCTATTATATTTTTATTATATAGAAGCTCCTGGAAATAATATTATAAATTAATCATTTATCTATGAGAAAAATAGAATATATATATATATGCTAAAATAAATTATAATTTAACTTTGATAATAAAAATGATCAGCCCTGAATCACTGACTTAGCAATTTTTTGAAGTTTATCAACACATTATTTACTAATTGTTCTTATATTATTTTACATTTTACTACAATGTGAAAACTAAATTATTGATAAAAAAATATGGTAAAATAGAACAATTTTAAAAGAAAAAATGTTTTTAATTCACATTAGTCATAAATTTTATATACAATCATTCTTAAGTTCACAATAAAATTTATTCTACATCATGAAACCTTTCATATGATAATGTGTAAATGTTATTGCATTATAGCCTTATAAACAATGAATAATAATTCCATTTTAAAGAATATGCTATAATAATAAAAAGTTAAACAAAGAATATGAGCAAATACAATCAACACATTTTCAAAAAGTCTCTGAGCAGAAATATTTTGGAACATTTTTTTAAAATTGTTTGTTTTAAGATAATAATAATAATAATAATAATAATAATAATAATAATAATAATAATAATAATAATAATAATAATAATAATAATAATAATAATATAATCCAGAGTAGCAACTTTTCTTATGCAATTATAAATTCAGCTTTCAAAAGCTTGGATCCTTTATAAGTAAAGCATCATAAATGCATTTTGAATCAAGCTTAGTGCTAAACTTGATTCAAATGGTATTTATGATAAACTTTTTGAAAGCTGAATTGATAATAATACTATTAAAAATAAAAGATAATGGTACTTTGGTATTAGAGCTGCAACACGGAGCATGTATTAAATGAACTGCGCCTATTCACATTCATATCACTTTACTGATAACTTTGTAATCTTGGCATCTGATGAAAATAATATGTACATGGATCTTATACATGACTTTTTTGGCAAAAAAATGTGTACACAGATCTTGTACATGATATTTTGGCAATATTTACAAAGATATAAATGTGAAAAAAGTGCAGTAGGTTTAATACATGTTCAATGTTGCAGGACTAAAAATAACTAAAAGTAAAAACATAATAAAAATATTTATCATTTTCAATAAGAAATGTATGATTTTGAACAAGACGTTCAAATGTGTATGACTTGGACACTAACAACTTTTAAGAACATTTGAAATAAAATAAAACTGTGATTTGCGATCTTAATGAAATGACGACATTACACAAAAAAATTGTTAGTTTAAATATGCACTAAACAAATAGTAAATGATTTTGGTTTTTAAATAACAAGACATTGAGATATGTATGAATTGGACAATAGCAACTTTTAAGAATGACATTTGAAATCAAAAAAAAAAATAAAATGATTTGCAATCTTAATGAAATAACATCATTACACACACAAAAAAATGTTACTAAACAATTGGCACTAAACAAACAGTAAATGATTTTGGTTTTTAAATAATATTTATAAAAACACATTAACTATACTAGGACTTTCATACTAACAACTTTTAAGAATGACATTCTCAATCAAAAAAAAAAGTGATTTGCAATCTTAATGAAATAACACCATTACACAAAAAAAAATGTTACTAAACAATTGGCACTAAACAAACAGTAATAAATGATTTTGGTTTTTAAATAATATTTATAAAAACACATTAAGTATGCTCATAGGATACTTATCATGTAATATATAACAGAAATTATTACCTTGAAACAAAATATTTCACATGTAATATTACCACAGAAAATGGAGATCTCTTCGAAAATGTAGTACATGATTGCAGAGTATGCTGGGATTTACAACAGAAATGCTAATATAAGTACTTTTTTATATAAACAAATTAAATAAAAAAAACTGAAAATATACAACTGTATATAAATCAGAATAGCTATTGTCAGAAAAAAATTCGGACAATAACTGAAAATGTCAAAGTATTATTTAAAAAAAAAGATTGCATTGATAAAGAAAAACATGTTTTGTCACATACACTCGCAGGAATTATTTCCTTTCAATTTGATGTCATTGTGACATTACACATTTATTGTGGGTGTGAAAAGACCTTCTATATCTTCTATGTTTCAGCTCTAATACCAATGTACCATGATAAAACAGCAGGACCTTTGGATTATTTCTAAACAGATAGAGGCTTTTTATTAACTTTACTCAGCTGTGAACCATCCTGGAGCTTTCAGATCTGAATCACTCTCCCACTGAGATAAACTGCAAAGGTCATAAATTCATTAAATAATATAAAAAATAAAATTAATATGCCTGTGATAACTTTTCCAATTATGTAAATGAAAACAGAAAATTGATCTCCATTCAACTACAGAAATAAACAAAACCAAATAATAAAAAAAACACTAATATTTAATCAATGTGATAACCGAAATAAACATAAAGCATTCAATACAACAAACAAACTAATCTCACCAAATACATTCAAAATCTTATATGAAATCAATAAATGTCATATTTATAGAAGTATTCTTAATAAACATGCATTATCACATCATCTCAAGTAATAAACCACACATAATTAGATTGAAAAAGTGATTCTAAATGCTATAAATTTGGATTACCATGCCATTATAGGTAATCAAATGTATATAATTAGACTGTGAAACAACATGACAATTAAAATATTGTTAAGTTGCACCCTAATGAGTGAGTATTTAGAAAACCACTGAATTATGTCATTTTCTTTCACCCAAAGCAAAACCAGAAGTGATAAATCTTATAAATTAAACATGAACAAATTTATAATGTTGATTCAATGGTATTGTCAATCTAAAAAATTTGAACTGCTGGGTGTAGATTTGTTTTATTATATATGTCTTAATCAAAAAATAACATGTTTATCGTTTTTTGTTGTTGTTTTTTTTTTACAAAACACATCTACAAAACTCGAATACACTACTTCTGCATTTCTCACTTTGCTATATATATTATTATTATTATTATAAAAAAACTAAAAAAATACTGTAATTTATTACTCCATAAATAGTGGATATTAAAAATTAACCTACAAAAAAAATATTCATTATGCACGCACAGATAATTAAAATATAATACTCCAGAAAATAATCATTAATTGATACGGTATTATTTCACACATTACTTTCGAACTTCATGAAAACTTTAAGACATTAAAATCATTTTACCAACAGCGCAAAATTTTGCATAAAAAGACGATGAATTTAAATAAGAAATTAGCCTCAAAAAAAAAAAAAAAACAACTTTGGTTTCAGTTTTTTATACTATGCAAAAAAAAAAAAAATTCAATCAAATGGAAATGACTTAAAAAGAGATTGAAGAAACATTAGTATAATATATGAACTCTCATATTTAATTTTGCCTTTTTAAAAAAAAAAAAAAAGTTTTTTAATTGGTTAGCAAAAGCTGTTAGATGTTTCCATCAAAGTAAATGGTGAAGTTTGAATTTTTAGCAATTTCAAACACATCAGGAGGTTTTGAATATATATATATATATAATAAAATATTTCATTAAATGGAAGTTATAGTGAAATGAATAAGGGATTAGTAACATAAAATTCATATAAGATCACAATCGAACCAAATACTTTATAAAATAATTAATTTATCATTAATTATTTTAGACAAACAAAGTTCATTTTAGTCTTGATAAATTGACTTAGTGGATCTTGTAGATTTTTGGTATACTTCAAGTAGTAAGCTGGTGATTAACGTTTAATAATTTAGAATCTTTATAGCTAAATATAATCTTTTAAATCTATATTTCCTCCCTTCAATAATTTCTTATTTACTATGTCACTTCTATTTTGATTTACATTCTTATTTTTGTCTTTGTATGTTAATGTTTCATTACTGATCTATATTAGATAGCAGCAATACTGGATGATGGTATGGATAGCAGATCACAAACTTATCAACAATTAAACATCATTTCATCCAGTTTAAAAGAATGTTCTCCTAAACATTGTTGAAAATCAACAATAGTAAAACTTTTTAGTTGATCACCAGAAATCAATACTGACTTCATACACATAATAACAAAAGTGAGAAACAAATAAACAGACAGAGTATGGATAAATAAAAATCAATTGATAACCACATTATCCAGTTACAAAATTGTTTAAAATATTTTATTTTTTTACATAACACTGGTTTTGCTTTTACAGATATACACCTGGGTCTTGTTTTACGCGATAGATAGGTTCCTCAGAAAACATGCGTAAATGAAATCGCGCAAAAATAGACGTAACTTACATTGAAAAAGGGGGGATGCGGTCTGTGATTTTTCAAAATTCGCGTAAAAGCAAAGCACCAATGTAAAATTACTTTAAAATTCAAGCAAAAAAAAAAATAAGGAAATAAAATATGACTAATAAAAAATTTCAAATTTGAAAAAAATCGATACAAGACAAACTTTTTTTAACTATAATATTTAATTTTATTCAAAATAATATATTTTTATGCATAATTTACAATACAGTAATTTATATTTTTTTATACACATTTTAATTATTATGATTTTCTGGTGACAACGTAATTAGTAATTAATCTTTGAGATGATGATTTTATTAATTGTTTACGAAGCTCGCGATATCCAGACATACAACCATTTAGCTCTCGTTTGAATTTAAGAGCACATTAATGTTTAGTGGCATTAATAAGAAAATAATTGATTATGTTCTTTTTTAAAAAGCAAAAATAGAATGTGATTTAAAATGCAAAATTAACACGCACAATGTTTGAACAAATTTACGTTATAATCTTGTAAAATTTAATATGTGTATACATAAAATGTGGAAATCATGATTTTAATTTCATTATTGCATAAAATCTTACTATTATAAAGCACTGAAAATATTGAAATTACTAAGATAAAAGTCGAATTCCAATAATGTGCTATTACTTTCAATATAACGTAAGTGCGCGAAATTTATTATTTAAAGTAATAGCGCATTATCAGAAATCGACTTCCGGTGAAACACAAATCGCGTAACTTTAAAATCGTGTTAAATAAGTCCGCGTAAAAAGAGACCCAGGTGTACTTCAAAATTTTTAAATTGAATTAAGCATCAACAATAGTTTATTTAATAATACTGATTAATCGAAACATGTAAATAATATAAATAATAAGTCACCCATACAAATGCACAGAAGAAACAATAATAACCATTTAGTCACTATACAGTATTTCATCTCAAAAAGTGATATTGTTACGGTACCTCTGAAAATTAATGGCAATCTCCCTCCCCTGTACATCCAGATTAACACTTTTAATATTTCAATTAAAAATGTTTAATTTACTTCAAGAGAGAGAGAGAGAAAAAAAAAATACTGGATATTATTTATATGTTATAATACATAAATTTCTGCCATTATTTGAAATAATACAAAATTACAATAACAAAGAATAAAATTAAAGTTAAAAAGAAAAAACAAATATACCTCAAATGATGTGTTAGCATCATAATTATTTAAAAAATCTACACTATTTTACCATTAAATATTTTCTTCAAAAACCTATTTTTTGCTTATTTGCTTACCAGTGGTTTCTAATTCATCATGTGTTAATTTTGTGCAATAAACCAAGCTTCTCTAATCTTTCTCTTTCTATCATTTCTTTCTTGACAAATCACCTAAATAATACTAGCATCAAAAAAAAAAAAAAGCTGAAACTAATTTGATCAACATATCTGTATTTTACAATCATAAAATGTGAATATGGACATGGTTTTAAAAACATCATGATATTGTTGAGGTGATTTGTGAAGAAAAAAATAATAGAAAAAGAAAAATTAAAGAGGCTTGGTTTACTAAGGTAAAATGAAAACATGATGGCATTCAGATAAGTAAAAAATATTGAGTTTTTTTTTAAACTTTTAATTGTAAAATATTGTAGTTTTTTTTTTTTTTTATATAACAATGATTATGACACTAATGCAATGAAAGTACTTTTTTAATAAATTAATTATATCCATTAATTTATATAACATTGTTTTTACATTGATTAGATATATATGTATATAATAATAATAAAATAATAAATATAATGGTAAGTAACTATTATATACAGACTTTCAACCAACAGATTTGCTTTTGGTGAATTCCTTAATCCTCCTCAACTGCTGTTAAATTCAAAAAACATAAAAGAAGCAAATGTCATCAATTCAAATCACATGAATCCTGAATTTTAACGTTAGAAGCTTGTCTATTAATTATATTGATTCTATTTTATTTATTAAAATTGCCTCATTAATTTTTCTTTTATTATGGTTTCTCTATTCATGAATAATCTTAACACTTTCAAGATCAAAATTAATTTTATATTTACACATTCTTTCATGATCCAAGAAAACTGAAAAAGTCATTACTTTTCACATGATTGTATATTGTTTCATGCTCCTTTAATATTTTCTCAATACTGCACCTCTACTCATCAATATATAATAATATCCCATCCACAAAAAAATTAATACCCAACATTTCTTTTTTCTTCACAGGTATGACACTTTTAAATTTCTAGTATCTTATTAATGTTAGTTGTAACACAAAATAAAATATTAAACACATCCTAATACATATATCCTTAAAAAATTTCACTTGACCATTTGAAATAAATGGTAAAGATATCCATTTTCTATTATCAATCTTCAATTCCTTTAAATTATCATAATTCTTTTTAAATTGACATAAAGTATTGTTAATCTATTCAATCTTTTAACCAACTTCAATCAATTCGGTGGCAAACATCTCATACCTGTCAAGCAAAAAAAATAATGCTGTGCATCAAATGTTTGATGGATGTACATTATCATATATAGGTAAATTGAGGTGCAGTATTATGAAAAGATCAAAGGAGCATGAATTGTTATATAGATGTGTGAAAAGTAAAAATAATAATTATTTCATGGCTGCTTCAGTTTTCTTGAATCATGAAAGGACCTGTAAATATAAATTTAAGTTTAATATTGAAATGTTAAGATTCTGCATGAAGAAAAAAATCATAATAATAATAAAAATTGAGATAATTTTAATAAGCAAAAATAAAATAAATATAATTAATAAATAAGCTGCTACCATTAAAATTTGGGATTCATGGGACTTGTGTTGATGACATTTGCTTCCAATATGTTTATTGAATTTAACGTCAATTAAGAAGAGTTAAGGAATTAACGAAAAGTACTTATGTAGATTGAAAGACTGTATATAATTGTTAATTACCATTATATTTATCATTTTTATTGTTATTACAAAAGTTTTTAGTTAACAGATATTTTATTTTTATTATATATATTAAAATATGCATTTTTGTTTTGTTTTTCAAAAATTTTAATACAATTTTTGCTATTCTTCTATGATTCGATTCATAAATTTCTAATTTTAATAATTTCATGTAACAATCATTCAATATCGAGTATAGTCACTGACATACTATTTGTAATATATATATATATACACACACACAAATGTATTTTTTAAACATTTTATTTTCTTTTTAAAAGAAATCATGCATTTCCAATTTAAATATTAAACATTATTACAAATATGTAGGGGAAGGGAGAGTATTGATATTAATTTCAAAGATTATTTCATGAGCATTATGTTTTAGAAAGAAATATTGTATAGTGATGAAATGGTTGTTTACATTCTATACACACTGGTATGGATGACTAGTTATTTATTTTACTTACATACTTGTTTGTAGTTTGATTAACCAACCAACTTTTTAGATATATTTAAGCATGTTATGAAATATCAATTGGATATGTAATTCATATCTGAACTTGTGCTTTATAATGGTCCATTTATCTCTAATTACTTATGTCTTTCACTTTCAGCTAGCTGTATATTGTAAAAGATATTTAATTTTTACAATCAGTTTTATTTGTGTTAAGCTTAGATTATAAAAAAAAATAGCATAGATTATAATAAAATTGAATTATTTTGTGGTTTTAATCATGAATATAAAACAAATTCACATGCACCACTTCAGAAAATATTGTCCAGAACTGCACAATCATTTAGCTCAGAAATTAATCATACAATAATAATATTCATCACATAATATAAATTCAGTTATTTCATATTGGGTTCCCACTCTCTATATATTTTGTATATCATTCATTGTGTATATGTCATGGATTTGAAGGCAAATAAATACTACAAACTTTGTTTTGTTTTTTTAATATAATAATGCTATAAAAGTGTCTATTAATATAATTAGAAAACCTATGAATTGGATCACACAAAACAAATATCACCATCATCATCATCATCATCATCATCATCATCATCATCATCATAATAATAATAATAATAATAATAATAATAATAATCACCATCATACAAAATTAGAATAAAAGTATAAACTATCAGGATCACCTGGTTAGATTCCTACATTAGGGTACAGACTGAATGGGAGAGGAGAAAATGTCAAATGGTTTACTTAGAGTATCAGAAGAGACTTCAATGGAAAAAAAAAAACGAGTAACACTGAAATGTTAAGTTTCAGCCAATGAATCAAAGTTCAATTCTGACAACTCAAATAAGAAAAAAAAGAATTTATTTAAAATCTGTAAAAATGAAAAAGATTAATGAAACATTTATTGAACAAGGAGTAATAACTGAATCAATATCATTTATATATACAAATATATTTTAGTCATTCTTTCCAGATATTATTCAATATTTTCCATCAATTTAATATTATATATTCATAACAGTGATTTTTGGATAAAAGTATATTTCAATCATTCAAATGCAAATGTTTTATTCTAGCTTTTAATTTACACTTTGTAGCATCAATATACAAAATACTTTTATTTTCATTCTATACTACAAATAGAATAAAAGAACATTTATAAAATAATAACAATAATATAAATATTATATATATATATGAATTTTATGAAATAACAAACGAATTTGAAAAATTAAGATTTCATAAACAGACAGATATTGATCTGATTTATAACCAGGAAATAAAATTAAAGTTTTTAATAACAAGGTTTTCAATTAATTATAGGAATGGAGAAAACAGAATAATTGGTTTTATTAAAGATAAATTTTGAGAAGACATAAATAGTAAGAGCAAAAAAAGGAAATAGTTTTTGTTAAAACATATAGAAAATGTTACATATAGAAAGGTTAAAATAGATAAATAAATATTTTTTTGCTAATATATATATATTTAGATTACCATTAATCTAAACCCAATCTTTCCAAAGCATTTTTGGATTTGTGATTTTTTCTGATTGAACAATAATCTTTATCCTCCCCATTATAAACTCAAATTTTGTTGAAAATTAAAATAATTATTACTTTTTGGATATTTCTAATAAATACTGATAGCTTACTGTTCAACAACATTTTGGATGTTAAATAATTTATGGAGTTTTTATTGATAGAAACAGATTAATAAGATTAGAATTTACAATTTATATATATACTGGAATTACTAAATTATTACAAAATTGGATGCAGAAGACAAAAAGTAAATAGTTGTTTGGATCTTTATAATAAAATTTATTTCTAATACTAAAATATATGGTTACAAAATTGGAAAGACTTCCTTTTAAAAAAAACATGTATAATTAACTATGTAAAAATTTGACTTAATAATATTGTAGTTCTAAATAATAATAATAATAATAATAATAATAATAATAATAATAATAATAATAATAATAACAACAACAATAATGATAATAATAATAGTAATAATAATAATAATAAGGATGATGATGATAATAATTATTATTATTATAATAATGATGATGATGATGATGATAAGAATAATAATTATTATTATTATCGTTGTTGTTGTTATTATTATTATTATTGTTGTTGTTGTTGTTATTAATGATGATGATGATGATGATAATAATAATAATAATAATAATAATGGTTTTATAAATATATGAGATTTTTTTCTTCTATTTATTTATATCTATTTATTTTATATTTTTTATATGTTACCATTTGCAAAATTCTATATTCAAATTATATTTGTATGCATTAAATATATGTAGTTTTGTTAATATTATATATATAAATTAAAAAAAAAAAAAGAAGCTAGCTTTAGTGATAACTGAAAAGAAAAAACAATTTACTAAACATACTTCAAATGATTTACATGTAAAAAAAAAATTATCTAATCGTCAACTTTCCTTAAATAAAATTTCCCTATTGGAGAAATGTTTTAATTGTATACTGGCTCCTAAACGTATTCCAGCTGAAAATATTATATGCAATATAGAATCTTCTTTAAAAAATATAGACTTACACAATGCTTATCCTATTAGCTTTGAAGTTTATGACGTCTTAAAAAATAGTAAACTATCAAAAAGTAATTTATGTTAACAAGAATTTGTTGCACATCATAATTTTAAAAAAGATGATTCTATTGTAATTATTCCAGCGAATAAAGATAATTCGACTGTTGTGTTTAATAGTTTAGTTTGTAATAATAAAATTTTAAATTTATTAAATGATGGAACTTACAAAAAGATTGCTAGAGATCCTCTGATATATTTAGAAAAAAAGACAAAATGTCTTATAAAATGTTCCAATATAGATAAAAAGATGAAAATAAAATTTCTCCAAGAGAAAGCTCTTCATTATATTTTAAATTTTATGGTTGGCCTAAAATCCATAAACCTGAGGTACCATTGTGGCCCATTGTATGTGCTATAGGTTCTCTCATGCATGCTTTAGCTAGATATTTAGCCCAATACTTACAACCACTGACAGATATCATTCCATCAGAATTAAAAATTAGTCATTTTGTTTCTATAATTAAAAACTTAAAACTAATTAAAACTGATTTACTGGTTAGTTTTGATGTTTCTTTTATGTTTCTGGTATTCCTGTTGAAGAAGCTTAATCTACAATAACTCAATACAACAATTTGTCTGATTTTATTATACTATGACCAAAACATTGCCTTGAAAAAATAATTTTTATTCATGATTTTCAAAAATATAAACAAATTAAAGGACTTTTTATGGGATCTCCATTATCACCTGTAATTGCTGATCTATTCACAAATAACTTTGAAAGTCAGGTATTAAACACAGCTATTAAAAAACTTCGATTTGTTCCAGATATGTGGATCATACATTTGTTATATGGCCTCATAGTATTGATGCATTGATTGGAATCCTAATATTGAGTTTACTATGGAAAATGAAATTACTAAACCACTTTTATTTCTAGGTGTTTTGATTGCAAGAAAATATATGACTCCTTGCCAATATCAGTTTATAGAAAATCCACCCACATAAATAGATATATTAATTTTAATTTTCATCATCATCTTGTGCATATATTTTTGTAGCAAAAAATATTTTGATGAGAGCTTGTAGTTTATCTGATAAAGATCAAGTTATTCAAGAAGTAGAACTAACAAAAAATATTCTACTTTTAATGGTCACAATAAAAACATCATATACATGACATTACATAGCATTGATACTAAAAAGAAGAAAGAGAATAAAATTGATAATTCAACGAGTTATAAAGTGTGTAACCTTATATTAAAGGAGTCACTCATAAAATTAGTAGAAGACCATCTAATATGAACATAAAGACTATTTTTTCCACTAGCAAAAAAAAAAAATGGTGATTTTATTCCATAAACCTAAAGACAAAGTAGTTTTGAATACCAGGGGGGTTATAATATTCCAGGTTTATAGCACTTTAAAAGCTATGCAAGTCAGTCTGATAGATGAATTAATGTCAGAATTAAAGAACATAAAAATGTCTTTAATCAGAAATTAAACATCAGCTTTTACTTCATATTTATTAGCAAACATCTACAAATCTGGTTTTCATAATGGCAAAATACTTGCTAATTTGGAAAGATATAAATTTGGGAATCATGAGGGAGTCAATTGAAATATTAAAAAGACCAATTGGTTTAAATAGAGCTGATGAAGCCAAATGTATTCCAGCCTTATAGAGACTACTTATTTTATCTCTTTCCTCTAATATAAACTTGAAATCAATTAATGGTGAAACTGAAAAAAAAAACATTTTGTTAATCCACATATTCTGAATGCTCAACTACTTCATACTCAATCTCATTCTTTACCTCACACTCAATTTCTTACTATTTGAGATCTAATGATTTATCTTTGAAAAGTTAACCTTAACAATGGCAGATGCGATTTTGTCAAAATGTTGGGAATTAATCCAAATTAACACATGATTTAACCCAAAAACTATTATATATATGTGTGTGTGTATGTATGTGTATGTGCGTAATTTAAGATAATGTATTCTAGTTTATTCTATTTCATTCATTCACCAACATTGTTGGTAGGAAACTTGGTGTGACTTGTCATATATATATATATATATATGATAAACAAAACAAGTTATAAATTTTCTAACTTGCTTCTAGCTTGCATTTTATCATCACTAGATGGAAATTTACCAATAGCTCCTAACAAGCTGTGTTTACATAAATGCTGAGAGAGAATTAGAATTCAATATCTCTTTCATTGTCTCCACTTTTAGACCATAGTTTTGAGCTAGTTGGCTCATGTCAATAAAGGGTTAGAAGACTAGAAACTAGATCTAAATACTAACTCTAAAATCAACATTTATCAAACATGTTTCTATCAGTTTGAAAGTATGAAATTTCTCAGACACGTAATGCCTTCAAATCCAGCTTAACAAACTAGATAGCTATATGGGTCTGAAATCAGTTCAGTTTCACCATATATATATATATAAATATATATATATTACTTAAATAGATTAAAATTTAAAAAAGGATGAATTTGTATTATAGAAATATTATCTTAAATATGATATTTACCAAGAATTCAGAAATATCTAGCATGCCCCTCTTAATTTTGAATTTAATTAAAACAAAGAAAATTATTCTTTCTTTAAATGTAACCAAAAAAGAGAAATAACAATATGGCGGGAGGTGAATATTTTCAAATAATTTTGTTGAAAAGAAAAATTATGTGAAAAAAGTATTAAAATATTCATTTTCAGATTGACTTAATTAAAAAAAAATTAATATTATCAGTATAACCAATGTTTTTATTTCTAATAATAATAAAAAAATCATTTCAAAAAACGTGTGTGAATATATTCATGAGTAAAAAATGTTTAATATTCTTGTAATTTTTCCCATACATAAAGATAAAAAAAAATCATGCAAATAAGTCAATAAATAATTATTATAATAGCTACACATGGTATTTAAAGTTAGTTATGGTATTAAAATATTAATATGCAATTTTAATATCATACCCAATTGCATAATAATAAGGATTCACTTATTGCTTTTTTCTCTGAATGAATAGTGTCTTTTCAACTTTTACACATAAAAAAAATTCAATAAACATTAAAGTACTACAATATACAGAAAATATTTTGCCCTATTTTTTTTTCTCAAAAGTAACCTTTATTAGTCAAAAGATTACAAAAAGTTATCGGGTACACTTACCCGTGGAGGATTACAAAGTGTTCAATGTTACAAGGCAAAACAATTATTGACCAGGTTTACAAGATATGTACGCTCGATGACAAATATATCCATAAAAGGGTTGTATAATTTTGCTTAATGTATATCTATACATGAACGAGCACAATCTGCACTGCCCAAAAACAATTCATCAAGGGGGTGCAGCAGCCCATCAGAACGGAAAAGGTGCTAAAAACTTTGACCCTGTACCCTCCTGGCAGGTTTTCCAGGTAGCGGCAATAATTGTCATCAGCCTGCACCCATAAACCAGATCCCCAACAACTGCCATCATCAGCCCCTGTGGAAGAAATGAGCGCAGATCCGTGCCCGCAAATATTACAACAAAACTATTACTGTTACAAAGATATTTCTAGCTGGAGTGTCTAGCATCCAGTGATATCATTTTGCACACTGAAATCAATGAAGCTGAGCATCTGCCCTTAATCATTATCAAACTACTGTGTCTGCAAATGTTCACAACAGCTGCTCAACCCACCAACCAAAGTCCTTCAGGGTTCACAGTGATTTTTATTTGTCGATACTAATTGGATCCTGCTTCTTTTGATTGAATTTCAGGTCTTGATTAGTAATGAATGATTCAAGTATAATCTGAAAGTTTGTTGTTAAACCTTGGAAAATTCTCAATAATTATTGTTTAAAAGAGTATGAATAATTTGCAGCTTCAATGTCTGTTTAGGTTTAAAACATCATTTGTACTCATGTTTGTCTTTAAATCATTATTTTTTAGCTCAGGAATCACTTCATGGTAATTCTGTGTTGATTTGAATTTTTTTTTATTTTTTTGTGGGCCCCCAATCCACCGGAAGAGGGGTAATAACTTCTGTTCTGATCATCGGAGAAACCTGATTTTTGTGCAGGGAGATAGCTTAGGTTATTTTCGATAATGTTCAATTCTAAAATTGAGATTGAATTAACATTTAAAACTTGTTAACACTGCTAAAATCTGATGCAAAGATAATTTCCTAAAATCATCATTGATAACATTATATTCCACATTTTCTATGAGATTTGATGTCCAAATAAATTTTCTATTTATTCTATCAATAAAATTAGGATTTTTAGTGTGTATTCTTTTTAGAATTATTTGATTTCATTTAAAATTAGTTTTAAACGGTTTATAATATTCTAATGATTCCAAGAATTACTTAAGCTAGCTTTTGTCTATTTCTAATGGCATCCATTTGCATAAAACGGAATGATAGATAATTTCAATTATCATTGAATGAAAACTGTTCCAAAACTTCTTCAAAAGATGAAAAAACACTGAAACAGATATTCACTTACATTTTGGTAAACATTTCTTCTATGAATCCAACAATGGACTATGACTTTGGTGAACAAAACAGGGAGCCTGAAACAGTGAAAATTGGAGTCCCAGGCTTCCTTTGGTGGACTATATTTTGCCCTATTTTGTTAATAATTTTCATATTTTATTTTATTATAGTTTCTTAACTTAAAAAGGTATACACAAATAAATAAGCAAATCAAGACTTAAATGACTATTGTGACTAATAATAAGCATTCAGCAGATAAACACTAATGGGGGGGGGGGTAAATGGTTTAATTGCAGATACATTATTTTGCAACTAATAATACCAACAAAATTATAATAAAAGATAATTAATAAGAATCTATTTACAGTTTTGATCTCCACATCTAAAGTTTGAAGTTAATCTTTACATCATTCCAAATGCAGTTTGCATTTTTAGACTTATTAATTAATATTGTGAATTCTACCAAGCTTTATTTTTAAATATGCATATATATATATATATTTCAATGTAAAATTTTAGCTGACAAAATATTCCACAGACAGCCAACAAAAATTCAGCAAAATAAGATAATGTTAGTCCCTCTTTATCTCTGCACTGATGAGTCACTCTTTAATATTTTGACATTTTCTGATGTCTCGAATTTTTACAATACTGTTTGGAGCAAATAATTTGAATAACCAAAAATGTGTTTATTTATGAATTTATTAAATCAATTTAAGATTTTTACAATAATTATTACAAATCAGGAATTAAATTATTAATAATTTATTTTGAATGAAAATATTTTATTTCTAAAAACAGAACACTATATTTTGGACAATACAAATTTAAACTGAAGTAATTTACAAGCTTAATTACTATATAATCAGTGCAATTAGTAAAGACAAGTCTGAAAATATAATATTGTAAAAATATTAAAATTATAGAATTTTTTAAACCATAATTCATAAGATTTTAAAGAAATAAATATTTATTTGTTTACATTTTAAAAACAAGTATCAAATAACACAGATTTCATTGGTTTATTGAAAATAAAAATAGTCTTTCCAAAAATGATAATCTAAAGGCTTTTTGTTTTGATAACAATCTCATTTTTTTAATATTTTGAATAATAAATGTAAATATTAAAAATGTATATCATTTGCAAACAAAAATATCTATAAAACGAAAACAAATTTATTATTTTCTGATGAGTAATAATGGGTTAACCTTAAATCCAATATAAACTACTTTGAAAATCAATTATTTTTAATAGAGATCTTTGTACTTATGCCATTATCATATAATTGAATAAACAATATTCAGTTTGATTTTTGTTTGTGTCTGCAATCTGTATATAAAAATAATAATTTTGTATGCATGATCATTACAATATTAACAGCAGAAAATAGTAGCAAAGCCTGCACAATAATGTACAGTTTAATATGTGGAGTATTCATCATCATTTATTGACTTTTATTTGGTAATGCTTATAAATTACTTCATAATAAAGAAAATATTAACAACTGGTGAACAAAAATTAGATGTGAAACCCAAAATGTTAGGTAACACTCAGAAAAAAGATTGCTCAATTAACCAAACATTTTAAATAATTATTTTTAGACTAATTTGTTCATATTGTACAATCTTGGTCAAGATTTAAACCTGGAATCATTATATTCCTAAAAAAAATTGATAGCTTACTTTATTTTTCAATTGTTTTAAAAAAAATCAATAATTTACAATATTTAAAAACTGTTACTGTTAATCCATCATAATATAATATTCATGAATTCTTAATTTTATTTTTTGTTAACAGATAGTAAATTAAATTGTATATCATAAAATAATTAGTATTGTATTATTATTAGAAAAATTGAATAGATTGAAATCATATTGGTATATATGTTTATTAGCATTTTTTTATTTTACTGCATACATTTAATAAATAATACATGAACTTAAATGAACATAAGTCAACTATCATTTAGAATGTATATATGCATGTGTACATGCATTTTGTTTATAAATTAAAATAATCTACAATCATACATGTTTTTAAATGTTACATTTATATATAATTATTTTAATAAGTATTTTAAAAATTATAAAACATGCTATCTTAAATAATATACAGAGTATGAACACAGACTTTCACATGACCCACCACTCTCCACACTATCTCATAACACTGATACACGTGAACACACATATGTTGAAAAGATAAATAATCACCAATATATGTATTTCATGCTAAACCAGCAATCATCAGTTGGTCCAGATTACCATCTCTACACATATACGCTACAAGTGCTCAGATATATATTAAGATAGCAAATCCTCCTACTTTAATGGAGTAGATTGAAGCCTGTCCATAAAGTAGGAGGATTTGCTATCTTAATATATATCTGAGCACATGTAGCATATATGTGTAGAGATGGTAATCTGGACCAACTGATGATTGCTGTTTTAGCATGAAATAAGTATATTGGTGATTATTTATCTTTTCAACATATGTGTGTTCAAGTGTATCAGTGTTATGAGATAGTGTGGAGAGTGGTGGGTCATGTGAAAGTCTGTGCTCATACCCTGTCTATTACATATATAGACATAGGTATATATAAGACTGTGTATTTCAGCTATCTTAAATAAATAAATATAAAAGGTATAATTTTATTTTATTTAAATTAGGATTTTTTAATTTGCAAATTTATTTTAGTATTTTATTATTATTTTTTAAAAACTGTTATTTATTACAAAGGTATGAAACATTTTTATTTCCCCTGAAAGCTTCTGCATTTCAAGAACATTTTATCAAATGAAATTTAACTATTTACAATAGAAACAATAGCAACAGATTACATTTGAGTGAAACCAAGGAACAATATCTAAGATAATGACTTAAATGATTTGTCATTAGAAAAAATATATATAAAGCCCTGATTCTAGATTGACACAATCTCTTAATCTGTCTTTCAGTAAGTAGAGTCAATATGTTACATATAATATTAATAGTTGAATTTTACTATTAAAAAATGAATGGTTAGGCAATGAAAAAAAATGTTTGCTCCAAAATATTTCTGCTTTATGAAAAAACTGGAAATCTTAGAATAAAATCATCTCAACATATAATGAATTTTGAATGCCAGAGGAATATAGGAATTTACAAAATATTCTTGGTGCGACAATGTATATTGGCAAAACATAAGTAAATGATACAACTTGACATTCATTATGGATTAAATTTGCAATGCTATAGCAATGCTATTATGAAATACCAAAAGATTAAATAGTATTATTATTCGCATATATTTAAAATATTACTGTCTTAATGTTTTATTACAAAATATTTTATTTAAAATGTATACTTCATTCAAGTGGCTAAAAAATCTCCCTTGAACAATGTGATTAGAATATGAATGTACTTCAAATACAATACTTATATATTTTCTTATTATGAAAAATATAGATATTAATCAGAGATCTCAGGACTTATCTACTTAAATTTTATAGTGTTTCTGCAAATATTATTTCTGCTGATATGTATTAATAAACATGCTTTCTTTAATGGAATCTTAATTAAAGAATATCTGATGATTCTTGGAGAGATTAATCAGGTTGGATGTTTTCATTATATATTTGTTACTGCAAAATGTGTGTGCTTGTCTGTGTTACATGAAATATAAACTAACCAAAAAAAAAAATTAGATTATTTTTTTTAAAAATTTAAATATAATAACTTTCTAAACACCAATTTTAAACTTCACTTACAATTTTATAGTATATTTATTTGTTTTCAATATTTATATATATTTGAAAATCAATAGATTTTAATTGTATTTTTCAATTTTATTTAAGATAGTGTATACTTCAAATACCTTGATAATTGTAAAATTTTGTAATTAACTTGGTAATTTTATATTTATAATTATAAAAGAAAAAAACAGGAAGCAAACTAAACAGACTTTATATATATATATATATATATATATATATATATATATATATATATATATATATATATATATATATATATATATATATATATATATATATTAAGGGTTTATTTATATATGTTTCTTTACTGTTTATTAATACATCGTTGTTTGCAACACCTGTTAGATGTACAAATAAAAAAATTATACGACATATGCAATCATACCACTGATAATTAATTCAAAATCAAATATTCTAATCAAGATTATTTCATTCATTTATAACTTATATATTTTACTATTTATTTATTATGTTTCTTATTTATTTATTAATTAAAATTGTATTTCATGATTAATTACATTACACTTTAATATCAACTTAAAGAGGCTCTACATGTTTTATTTTCATATTAAATATTCAGCTAGCCAAAATATTGAATAAATATTTATATATTTTAATCATTTATTGTGTTATTTTAACATTTTCTCATTTACATTTTATTGAGTACAATGAATAAATAATTACTGAAAATTAAGCAAATGTTTTAATAAACACTAATTAGTTCAGTTTATATATTTATTTTCATTTAAATATAAATAAATTGGCACTCAACATTATTTGTACTTTCATAATTGATATTTATTTTAATTATTAGTTTATAGACACTTCATACTAGTACAATTTGGTATCTCAAATGGATATGAATAAAATCATTTATTTAATTTTACATTTTTTATTCTGTTAGAGAAATTGGCATCCTAATGCAAGAATTAGATAGAAATTAATTACCTAAGATAATATTCATTTATAGATTATTTTACAAAATTGGTATGAGCTATTTGGTAAATTAATTATTTTCTTTACATCTTTATTCCATTGCAAAAATGGACTCACCCAATTCATAGAATCTGATAATCAAAATCCTATTTGTATAGTTACAGAATTGGTATCCAAATATAATGGATTTATATAATTTAATTTTTTTATAATAAATCATAATCAAAAACAATAAATACCATGCCATCTCATGCTTGTAAAACATCTAAATACTTAATTTAATCTTATAAAAAAATATTTTCTAATTAAAAAATATGTGTTAACGCTAATTTGTTTTTGTTTTTATATAATAAATCCTATCAAATCATTTTATTGACAAATAATTAAAGATAATTTTGAATTACAAATAGTAATGTCACATTTATGCTATATGTAACAATGATTTTAAATAGATTATAATTTATTTCCATAAAATGTTAATAATTGGAATAAATTAAAGAATATTAAAACATAAAATAATTGAATATTCAAACGGTTCATAAATTGAAGTTCTTTTAAAACAATATTTTATTGATTTGAATACTAGCAGTTAAATATCTTTCGAGAACAAGGTGATGCATTTAAGTTCTTAACACATGCTAATGATGCATAAAAGATTAGAGCTTTAACTGATATTCCTTTCCCACTTGATTAGAACTAATCAGACTTACCTAACTGATCCCTCTGCTCTTTGGCTTCACAGTCTTTCAAGTATTCTTCCAGAGTTTGTAAGTCTGTGATACAATTTGAAGTTGATACTAAAACAAACAATATATATATATATATATAATTTTATATTCAAATAATAAAACAAATACAGTAATATAAATTAAAACTTTTAATCCACGTAGGAGCGCATTCAACCACCTAGGTAGTCATTGCCAACAAAGTTTAAAACTTAAAAAAAAAAAAAAAAACATATAAGGTATATTCGAAGACAAACACTTTCTATTTTTAATTTTCCCATAATTCATTAATTTTTACATTTGATGTCTGTCGATTTATTAAGCATTTTTTATATTCGTATATTAACATCGCATCCTTTATTTTTCGTTTATTATTTCTTTCAATACATAATATCTTTACATTTTTATAATTAAAATCAATTATATATATATGCAAACAATTTTTGAAAAGACTTTTGAGGAGTTGGAATGTGGATAATAAAATAAATAAAATATTCAATGATTTTATTTCTCATTCATAAGAAGTTTTAACATTGGAAGAGCTATCAATAGAGTCAATCTAAGAACCTCAGATGTATTAAACCAGGCAGGATTACACAGATAGTTAAAGTTGTTTAATAATAAAGTCAGATTAATACAAAATGAAATTAAAACTACTAAGAAATGCATTTTCTTACCATACATTCCACAATTATATTTAAAATTGGAAAGAGTTTATTTCCAAAGATTTTACTGTAAGATTTAGAACTCTTATTTTCAAACATAAACATCAAATTGTTTATTCTATTAAAAAATGAGAGATCTAATTCTTCAGTCATTTATTATGGTGGAGATTAAAGCTAAGTTTCAAATGCCACATACTTTTCAATACAACAAATCTAATTACTAATATATATATATATATATAAATTCAGTTCAGGCCCATGTGAATTTTTCAATTGAAGAGCTGAATTTAAAGACATGTAGATATCTAAACTTTCAGATCTTCTTATTAAGAGTTAATTATTAGATAAATACTTAAGCTTAAGTTGGCTTTTCGAATCTGGTGTACTCGCTACTCACAGAACAGAGCATAGCTTGAAACCAGTCTTGGGATAGAGGCAATGCTAGATAAAGATGATTTAAATATGTTCTTTAAAAAAAGAGCTTGTTTAGAGCTATTAGTATGCTCTTTATTTTACATCTTTGTAAATGCAAGCTCTGCAAGTCATGTGATATGACTTGATTTTATATATATATATTTAATTCATGAGAAATAATCTGGACTTGATGATTGGTGCTGTCAAAAAATCAGCAATCATATGTAATGAATCAAATTAAAGAATTAGCAAAGCCTGGTATATTGCTAATTCAGATAACACATTGAATCAGAAATTTAATAGTATGCAAATAAGCATGCTCTGATATTTTGCATACTCATTAATAACCCCCCCCCCACCCACAAGATTAAAATGAATGAATCAGGTGAATAGCACTAAAAATATGTTTAGCTGTTAATATTTTATTTTATGTTTATTCTGATTTATCCGATAGATATTTTTTTGTTATCCATATGCATACACACACATATATATGAAAATATTATCAAATGCTTATATACTGACGATATGCAGTGAGATTTAAGAGAGAAAGCAATTATTTTTCTTTTGCAGTTAATTAAATAATTATTTATAAAATAATATATATATATATTACTTAACTTAAAAATTAAGCCAATCTTTTGTTTATAATAACTTTTCATTACTTCTTTTCCAACCCAATAGCATTTTGGGCATGATTTTTAATTCTATCGAAGTGCCACGAAATTTCATTCTACTGAGGCACTTAGTTGAATGTATAGTCAAGATTAAGATAATACTATTTGTGGAAAATAGAATTTACATCCGTAGCATTTATATATTCATTCTTTGCTCTGAACATCAGCTGAATTATAAACACCTGTTAACTCAGATTGAAAGCAATTAAATAGAGTAAAGAGTTCAACAGTAGTCAATCAGTTATTCACTTGCAAGTGTGGACATTTATAATACAAAGCTTTCCTAGGCATCTGTTTGTTAAATATTTGTCAATAAAATACATTACAGGTACATAACGTGTATATGCAGAATATATATAATTTTTTTTTAAAAAATCATTATTATAAAATATCTGCAAAATGGTAACATATAGCACAAAAATGTTAAAAAATAAATTAAAATTAAACATTTTATCCTTTATTAATTTAAAATGAAAATTTAAACTTAAAAAGTAAAGATATTTAAAAGCAATTTGAATTGTATTCTCATATATGTGATATCATGCTAGCATATTGTACTATTATAGGATTAACTTAATTGATGAATTAGAATTTTCTCTAATTGCCAAAATGAGTTCTTCCTTCTTTACGTTTATTCTATGAATGGTGAATTGTATTCTTAAATACGTCATGTCAAGCTAGCATATTTTACTATTATAGGATTAACTTAATTGATGAATTAGAATTTTTTCTCACTGCCAAAATGTGTTCTTCCTTCTTTTTGTTTATTCTATGAATGGTCTGCCCAATGTATAAATGTAAACAAATTCTACATGGAATTTCACATACACTATGGCATAGAAATAGTTAATTATCTTTTTTACACATTAACTAACCATGACATCAATTTTAATAAAAGACATATTCTGGCAAAAACGGAGCGATAAAAAATTTCAAAAAAGCCTAAAGTATAAATGAAAAGTATGTATTAAAGAAAATTAGAAATATTTGGAAAAGCTATTGGAGGATTAAAATATTTTTTTTAACTTTTCAATCAATAGAATTTGAGGATGAGAAGAATAATAACAAAGAAAAAAAAAGATTTTAAATCTCACCATACACATTCTTATGATTTGAGAAAGTATAAGTCTGCTGAATGTAGTTGTTATTGTATTGAAACATCAGTTATTTAGCTATTATATTTTTATTACATAGAAGCTCCCAGAAATAATATATATTTATTCAGATAAAATAAATATAATAAACAAAAACTCTGGAATGAACTGTACACTATTTAATATACCAATTAGCCAAATTATAGCACATATACTATCTTGATTTGCTTAGGTTCTGTTTAGACTCAATTTTTGATAGAAACAGTTTTAATATAGATAGTTATTATTTAAAATTATTACTTAAATATAGTGACGTTTGTTTATATATAGTACATTATGCAAAGAATTGTTAGTGAATAAATGTAATAGTTTAAGCATCTACTAAATATAACTTAAATGGTTATAATTATTGGATCACCATTTTTGGATTCATGGTTTGAAAAAGATACAAAATCAAGCATTTTGCATTACAGTCATGTTATTAAAGTAAAAAGAAAACAAGACTTGTTATAGGACATTTGTCAGTCTGTAGTATAAAAATACCCAACTTTATAAAGTTTTGTTATAAAAATATCAAACATTCTCATGATCAAAAATAGATTATGCTGATGGTTTAAATAAGAGAAATAAAAATGGGGCAGGAGAGCAATCAATTATATTTATTTATCTTTTAAAATAACTACATATAATACATTAAAAATGGTAGAAAAGATGTTAATAAAAAATGGGTAGAAAATAAGATAATATTTAGAATTTTTTTATAAATATTGCAAAAATTAAGACTGCAAATAAGTGTATATCAGATTGATATATAAAAGTCATTTTCAAGTAGAAACTTTTATTTTGCAAATAGTTTAAGGGTTAAATTAGAGATAAGTTTATAAAATTAGATTAATTGACAAATATCATAGCTCAGATTAGTATATCCATGAACATGATAATTATAAAGTTATATTTGATAACGATTCTTTGTGTATATGTTTGATTGCTTTTTGTGAAACTAATAAATGGGAAAAAAATTAAACTTGTATGACATAAATGTATAAATCTGAAGCTATGTCATTTAATGAAAACATTTTATAAGTTTTCAAGTTGATGGAATGTTTCCACTAATTATGGATAAGATGTTGTAATTGTTTTAATTGCTGAGTAAATGCTGTCTGTTTAAATAGTAATAAGGATTTCATTTTAAATTATTTTCACATTTTAATATGATAAAATAGTTCAGACCATATGTTTAATTATTACATTTTCTAATTTAAACTTTGGCAGTTAATGTTATTATTAATTATATGTGTGCTATATATATATGAAAAACAAAAAACACAAGTTAAAAACTTGCATACGCTTGTATTTATGACAATAGATGGTGTTATACCAAAAACACCTTCAAGCGTTTGTTTACATAAATGTCAGAACGAGTATTTCACTATCTCTAACTTAATTTCCACCTTCATATCATGATTTCAAGCTATTTGCTATCGTCAGTGAAGGACAGGATTAAGAAACTATATCTAAAACACAAACTCTGAGCGTTTAAGAAACAGTTTCTATTCAGCTTGCAAGCGTGAATCTTTTAGACACGTAATGTCTTCAAACTCAGCATCGCATGCCAGATAGCTACATGGGTCTGATATCAGTTCAGCATCACCACATAGTAGAAGTCTCTGCAATATATATCATTGCAAGAAAGACCTCAAAGGTACATTTATGAAAAACAAAAAACACAAGTTAAAAACTTGCATATGCTTGTATTTATGACAATAGATGGCGTTATACCAAAAACACCTTCAAGCGTTTGTAAAAGATTCACGCTTGCAAGCTGAATAGAAACTGTTTCTTAAACGCTCAGAGTTTGTGTTTTAGATCTAGTTTCTTAATCCTGTCCTTCACTGACGATAGCAAATAGCTTGAAATCATGATATGAAGATGGAAATTAAGTTAGAGATAGTGAAATACTCGCTCTGACGTTTATGTAAACAAACGCTTGAAGGTGTTTTTGGTATAACGCCATCTATTGTCATAAATACAAGCATATGCAAGTTTTTAACTTGTGTTTTTTGTTTTTCATAAATGTACCTTTGAGGTCTTTCTTGCAATGATATATATTGCAGAGACTTCTACTATGTGGTGATGCTGAACTGATATCAGACCCATGTAGCTATCTGGCATGCGATGCTGAGTTTGAAGACATTACGTGTCTAAAAGATTCACGCTTGCAAGCTGAATAGAAACTGTTTCTTAAATGCTCAGAGTTTGTGTTTTAGATCTAGTTTCTTAATCCTGTCCTTCACTGACGATAGCAAATAGCTTGAAATCATGATATGAAGGTGGAAATTAAGTTAGAGATAGTGAAATACTCGCTCTGATGTTTATGTAAACAAACGCTTGAAGGTGTTTTTGGTATAACGCCATCTATTGTCATATATATATATAAAATAAAGTTGCTTCAATAAATTAATAGCTATCATTTATATCAATGTATAAACAAAAGCATAAATTATGTAATCACTATACAGAATATTATGGGAACTCATTAGATGAACCAGGAGATACACTACCAGTCCACTAAGATATTGATATTAGCTACCTATAAATTCATTTATTTATTTGTGTGCATTTTTGATAACCAAACTTTACAACATCTAGTTGAATATGATTTAACATATGTTTTACGTATATTGTACGTACCCAAGTGTGAATTAATTACTAAATAGGATCACCATTGTATAAACAAAGTTAAATCTACAACCAAGGTGTAATGATGAACAGCAACCAATAAAATTGTTTCTGTAGGATGAGTGAAAACAATAGCAAACTTATCCAAAATATGTGCTTTCAACATAAACTAAAGTTATTTTATTAATATATGTAATTTCTAAGCACTTCGCTCAGAGAAAGTAAAATGGCTGCCAAATATTAAAATTTGTGAATTTTAACATTTTTTTTTTATTTATTTACATGTTTGTTTGCTTAAATTTTATTTTGGATGGCATATAATTCAAATCATGTAGTTAAATACAGCACAGTCCACAGCTCTATTGTATACTAAAATCTTAATTTATATATGCAAACTATAAATATTAAAGGTAAATGTGAATTAAAAATACTGGATATTTGTAGTTCAATAGACAAAACATGTCAAGTGTTGTTAGCCAAAAGGTCAGCGCAGCAAGCAATTGGTTGCAGATGGTTGTTGCGAGTTTGTCTCCTGGCTGATGCTATGACATACGGAGAAAAATATATATAAACAAAACATATTTCATTCTAATCAAAATTTATCAATAAAATGGAAGCTATTATACATGATATATGATCATTAGAAACCAGTCAACACTTAAACAATCCCAATATAGATAATAATCAAGAATTTCAAATTGTTGTCAATGCAATCTCCTTTTAGCAATAAAGATGGAATTGCTAAAAGGAAGTTGCCTTGACAACAGTTTGAAATTCTTGATTGTTATTTATATTGAGATTGTCTAAGTCTTAACTGGGTTTCTAATGCTACTTATAAACCCATTTAGCCTTGAACATTATTACACTTATGATATATGATGAATACATGGGGAAAAATGGAACAAAATACTATAGATATCATAGTTCTGTTGTAAATTTTTAAATGTGCTCTCCCAATTTTTTATTAATAACTTTTTTTAAAAAATTTTATGCTATAATATATATATATTGTATACACAAAACTGTTTTGGTATATATATATGTCAATGTGCATGTTGAAAAGTGTTGTACATTTAGAGTCAATAAACATACATATTACTCTGTAATCAAAGTTTATCAACAAAATATGAACTATTATATATGATATACGATATACATGAGAGAGGCTTAAAACAAAGTATAGTTAATACCAAGGCTTCACTGTATATATATTGAAACAGATAATATCATCTATTTCGTGAACCAAGTTATCTTCCACGTGACAGTCAGCTGGTTTACAGTTGTGAGGTTAACTAACAAAAACAGCGTTATAAAAAAGTTTTTTTTTTTTTTAAATAAAATTACTAAACATAATATTTTTTGGAAGAAATAATTATAAGTAATAATATAGTAAATAGAATTAAATTTTTTAGAAGTTAACTAAAAATAATATTTCAGAATAAAATGTAATAATGAAAGAGGTTTTTATTATAACCAGTTAAATTTAAGACAAAGTAAATAATAGGTTTTATAAAATTGATTAAAACAATGGAGCTAGTTTTTTTTTTTTTTTATATCAGAGATTTAAAATTTAGATTTAGAAAAATATACTTTAGAAAATGTATATATATTTTTTCATGTGTCAAAGCATCGGCACAACCCGGGACAACTGCTTGTAAGGCGGCTGTGCTGACCACTTGACCACCAACGCTTGACAAGAATGTATAGTTTTATGTTCATATGAGTGTTTATTGGAAAAACAATATAATTAGATAAATTAATATTTTAAAAAAAATAGATAATATCAACTTTCAATTAAAATTCTTTAAATATTTTTTTAAAAAATGCAAAGATTAAAAAAACTAAGATTGATTTTTAATTTTAAAGTTGCATATTAGTGTTGGGAGATAAAAAGATTCGAAAATAAAGTCTAATTATATAAAAATAAAATGTAATCCACTGTAAAAATTCAATCAATAAATTGATAAATAACTAATGTATCTTCTGTAATTAAATGTAATTGAAGTATACTAAAATTACCAAGATTAGATTAAATAAAGAGGTCACTGCGATATTGAAAACAGGAGAGATAATATAAATGAAGGATTTTCTTTATAAAAAAAAAAATTGTGCTTTTTGGTTCTTGCTTCATTCTATAGCAAACCATTATTATTTTCACCGGTTAAAACAAAAAAATATCCAACGTCTGCCAAACACTCCCTTGAATCAAATACCGGTGAACTTGAAATGCTATTTTTAAAGAAATCCATATTCTGGTTGTAAAAACAAAAGATGGCTAATCCGCAAATATTTCTAAGAAAGCAATTTAAACAAAACAGTAGATCAGTGGAGAGAAATTACCGCCTGTTAAAAAAAATGACAAAGTAGAATATATATGATTTGAAAAAGAAATGAACATTATCATAAAATAAGTAGTCAAGGGGGAAATAAAGAATCATCACAATGAAATGCAGAAAATCTCTGGCTCAGAAATATTTTACTGTTTCATATAAACTTAAATGCAAAAAAAAAAAAAAAAATGTTTATAGATACCAGAACTATAATAATTTAAATTTCCTTTTATGAGGACCTCTGATAATATATATTATAGTTAACTAGATTTGTTATACATATAAATTGTGTATTAAATAAAAATTATTTAAGTAATTGATAAATAAAAAAAAAGAAGTTAATGATATTTGTTTCTTATTTTATACAAGTTAAAAGAAACAAGAGAAATTGCCATTTAGTTTATATAAGTTTTATTTAATTTTTTTTTTCTAATTTTGCTTAAAGAATACAAAAAACAAAAATTCTCTTAATCTTCTTTTTATAGAATTAGTTTGGTTTGCTTTGAAAATGTTTATTGAAAAAGAACTGTCTCGTTTCAAATATGCATATAACACCTATTTTAAAAGAAAAGTTTCTTATAATATTTTAGTTTGGCATATAATATTTAAATTTAAGTCAATTAATCAGTCAGTACAATAGTCATAGCAATGAGTATATGTAAATAAATGTACTTGTGTGCACTATTTGGAAAAAAATGTTTTGATATGTTTGAAATATCTTAATAACATCATTATACTAAAAACGGAAAGAAAAAATACAATGATAATCATTGGTCACTCTGACCCCTCATGTAAAGGATATAATCCATTTACATACATATATAAGGGATGGGCAGATCTTACAGCACTCTATTTTTAATATATGAATTTTTCTATAGTTCAGGCTTTTTCATACCTGTGCGTCAATATGTAATACATGATAAGGTTGGCATCAATGTGAGGTTTGAGCGTTCCATCATCAGATTTTCAATGAAATGGATGGCTGAAGAATTGTGGAGTGGATTGAAACCTGTTCATTAAAGTATGAAGATCGGCTATCTTAATATAAGCTCAGCATTGATTGTGTATATGTGTGGAAATGCTAATCTGGACCAACTGATGAGTGCTGTTTTGGCACGAAATATATATATATATATATTGATGATTATTTATCTTTTTGACATGTGTGTGATCAAATGTGTCAGCAGTATGAGATAGCATGGGTAGTTGGGGGTCATGTGAACATCTAAGTTCAAACCCCCTATATATTACATATTAAAGTTCAGATATGAAAAAGCCTATACTGTAGAAAAATTCATATAGTGGTAATCATTGTAATTTTTAAATTACATCAATTTGACTCTTCCCTTAATTATATTATAATATATTTTCATGTGAGTTTAAATTTAGGGTATAAATACAGTTATTTAGGTCATTAGTTTATATAGTCAGGCATATACTATATATAATTTTTATGATTCAGGAAGTAGTGATTTGTTTATCAGAGGTCTTACCCTGAGACAATCATCTTATTAAATGAAGTAAATGTTATTAATAAAAATAAAAGAGTCAGACTCATAAAAGGCCCTCTGCTAGTACTATAAGGAATAAATAAGTTTAATTAAATAAGTATTTGGAAAATTTTGTTCTAGATGTACAGATATGCATTCTCTATGAAACTAAAGATAGCTGAATAAATTAATTATATTTGTGAGAGTTAACAGCACATAGGATTATATCTATGATGTATTAAAGGTCTGGAAAATATTTGTAGCAAGTATAGTCAATCATTTAGTTATACTTATAGCTGTGATTATAAAATGAATATTTTAAATGTAATCAGAATAAACTTGGATATTTTACAAGCACAGCTAATATTATAATTTCTTTCTTATTTATATTTCCACATGTACTTGGGAAATGAATTAAATACTAATTTAGAAGTGATTATTATAGTTATATCATCACTAGTTACTTAAATTTTACTAGATTAAGCCATAGGTATTAAAGATAATTTAATAGTTATGTTTGACAAATAACTGCTACTGAAAGTATATCGAATATATATAGAAAAAAAGAATAATGTATTAATAATTGAATTATATTATCAGTTTATAAAGATTATTTTTTATTCCTTTAAATAGTGTGCAGTTGTGGAATTATTTATATAAAATTGCTTGATCAAAATATCAATTTCATAGTCCATTTCATCAGGAATAACTCATGATCTATGTGATTTGGTCTGATATTATATATAATAGGTTATGTATTGGTCACTTTCATTATCATAATAAAAAAAATATTCCTAGTCATATTAATATAGAAATAGAATATGCAAAATAAGTCATACCGCTGGGATATTTACTAATGATATTGTCAGGAATAACCTAGTTAGTAAGATATAATAAGCTGACCATTACAATATACACCTGGGTCTCTTTTTATGCGGACTTATTTAACATGATTTTGAAGTTACACGATTCATGTTTCACCGGAAGTCGAACTTTCGTGCACTTACGTTATATTGAAAGTAATAGCACATTATTGGAATTTGACTTTCATCTTAGTAATTTCAATATTTTCAGTGCTTTATAATAGAAAGATTTTATGCAATAATGAAATTAAAATCATGATTTCCACATTTTATGTATACACACATTAAATTTTACAAGATTATAATGTAAATTTGTTCAAACATTGTGCGTGTTAATTTTGCATTTTAAATCACATTCTGTTTTTGCTTTTTAAAAAAGAACGTTTAATCAATTAATAATCATTTAGTGTCTGCAAGTTTATTTTTAAAAGGTAAGTTAAGTAATAGCAGTGAA